>JARHVA010006687.1:437500-527500 GCA_037957365.1 Torreya grandis | reverse complement strand
GAAGAATTGGTAGTTTCTATGTGTATGTAGCCCATATTTGGTAAACCATGTTAAATTTATGTCTCTATTCTATTGTTTTTTATCTAAATTTTAATTCTATCTTTATTTCATTATTATTTCTATACATTTTATATTCATAACAACTGGTATTAGAGCCAATAGTTTAATTGGTAGATAAACTCGCAAGAAAAGAGGTTTCCTAGTTCGAGTTGGAGTAATGGTAGAAGAAGGCAAGTTTAAGGTCAATAATTTTAATAACCAAAAATACCAGCTATGAAAGATGCAAATGGATGACTATCTATATCATAAGGATCTTTTCCTACTATTGCGTGGAATAGCAAATAAGGTAGTGACTATGAAGGATGAAGACTAGGAGGTTCTTGACAGAAAGGCACTAGGAAAAATATAGTTATGCATGGCAATGTTAGTGGCCTTCAATATTTCAAAAGAAAAGACAACACTAGATGTGATAAAGGCATTAGATAGAGTGTATGAAAAACCATCAACCTCAAACAAGGTATCTCTTATGAAGCATTTATTTAATCTAGAAATGTTAGAAGGTGGGTCTATGCTGACCATTTAAATGAGTTTAACATGGTCACAAATTAGTTAAAATATGTAGGAGTAAATTTTGATGATGAGATTATGGCTCTTTTGATTTTGTTCACATTTCTAAAAAGTTGGAATGGCTTGGTCATGGTTGTGAGCAATTCTATCTCTGGCTCAAACACTTTAAAGTTTGATAATGTTATAGGTGTTATCCTTAGTGATGAAATGCGATGGAAAAGCATAGGTGAGACATCAGGTAATTATTTGACTACAGAGAATAGGGGAAGATAAAAGGATAGGAGAAAGGGCCCAAGTAATTATGGGAAATCTAAGAAGGGCAGATCTAAATTCAGAGGTACATTGGTGTGTTGGATCTGTGGGAAGAAAGGACACCTAAAGAAAGATTGTTGGTTTTAAAAAGGAAAACAAGGATATGGAAAAACACATAAAAACATGAAATCAAATGTATTAGGTGATGTGTTACAAGATTATTTAATTCTTTCTTTAGATAATATTAATTTTTCTTGGGTGTTAGATTCAGGGGCTTCATTTCATGTTGCACCCCATAAGAAATATTTTCAAGACTATGATCAAGGTGATTTTGGGTAGGTTTATTTGGGTGGTGGTGAACCCTATAAAATTGTAGGAAAGGGTAAAATATAAATTAAAATTATAAAATGGAAATAAATGGTTGCTAAAAGAGCTGAGGCATGTTCCTAAGTTGAGAAGAAATCTAATTTAGTAGGGCAGCTAGGAAGTGAGGGATGAATAGTTACATTCATAGAAAATTCATAGAAGGTCACTAAGGGATCATTGGTAATAGAAAAAGGAGAGAAGGTAGGTACACTATATTTATCTAATGGTGATTTTTATGCTTCTATTTCTCTAACTTCTACATAGGCAGATACAAAATTATGGCACCACAGACTTGGGCACATGAGTCAGAAGGGGATACAAGTTCTCCACTCAAAGAATTTGTTGCAAGATTTGAAGAAGGTGGATTTGGATTTATATGAGCACTGTGTATATGGAAAATAGAAGAGATTCAAATTTCTTAGAGCTGGGAGGACAAAGAATGATGAAAAGTTATAGCTTGTGCATATAGATGTATGGGAACCATCTCATGTATCATCCCTTGCTGGCTCTTCTTATTATGTTACTTTTATCAATGATGCAACTAAAAAACCTTGGGTTTATTTCATATGAAATACATTTTATGTTTTTGATACTTTTAAAAAAAGTAAAGCTTTGGTTGAGAATGAGACAGGAAATAAGCTAAAGTGTGTCAGATTAGATAATGGAGGTGAATATTGTAGCAAGGAGTTTTATAATTAATGTTCATCTCATGTGGTTAATAGAGATAAGATGGTTCCAAGAACACCACAACAAAATGGTGTGTCAAAAAAGATGAATAGGATAATCATGGAACATGCAAGGATCATGAGATTGCACATAGTGTTTCCCTTATAGTTTTTGAAAGATGTTGTGGATATTGTTGTTTACTTAATAAATAGAGGGCCTTCAAGTCCTTTGTATGGTGACATTATAGAGGAAGCATGGATAGGTAAAAAGGTAGATTATTCATTTTTAAATCATTTTAGTTGTGAATCATTTAGCCATATTGATAAAGAAAATAGAACCAAGCTTGAGGCAAAATTTTAGAAATGTACTTTTATTAGATATGGAGTTACTGATTTTGGTTACTGTTTATGGGATATTGAAAATCATAAAATCATTACAAGTAGAGATGTGATATTTAATAAAAATGTCATGTATATAGATTAGTTGTATAAAAATAAATAGGACAACCCAAATATAGAATATGTAGTACTTGATGAAATTACTACAAATGAAATTCCAAAAGTGCTAGAAAATCAAAATATGCAACAACTACAAGTACCTCAAACTCCTAGAAGTGTAGATAGAAGATCTACTAGAGTAAGTAGACTTCCTCAATGTTACTCTCCTTCACTTTATTATTTATTATTAACTGATGGTGGTGAGCCAGAAAGCTATGAAGAAGTAATGTAGGTAGAAACCAGAAAGAAGTGGGAGCAAGGCATGAAAGAGGAGATGGACTCCTTAGTACATATCCAAACTTGGGATTTAGTTTAGTTTCCTATAGGTAAAAGAGCATTGAAAAATAAGTGGGTTTATAGGTTGAAGGAAGAATATGAAGGAAAAAAAGGTACAAGGCTAGACTTATTGTAAAGGGATATACATGAAAAAAGGAATTGACTTTGACAAAATACTTTCTCCAGTAGTTAAAATGAATTTTATAAGAACTATTTTAAGTTTGGTAGCATTAGAATATTTACACCTTGAAAAATTAAATGTGAATATTGCATTCCTTCATGGTGATTTGGAGGAGGAAATATATATGGAGCAACCACAAGGATACAAAGTCAAAAGTAAGGAGAAAATGGTATGCAATTTGAAGAAGAGTTTGTATGGTCTAAAACAAGCTCCAAGATAGTGGTATTTGAAATTTGACATGTTTATGATAGAACAAGGTTATATTATATGTCATTTTGACCACTATGTCTACTTTAAGAGATTAGATAATGGAACCTATATTATCTTATTATTATATTTAGATGGCATTCTTGTTGCAAGGTCTAACATGTATGATATAAATGAGCTGAAAAGAAAACTAGTAGATTCATTTGGGATGAAGGATTTGGATGCTACAAAAAAAATCCTCAATATGGGAATAATAAGAGATATGAAAAATAGAAAATTGACATTATCTCAAGTAGAATACATCAAGAAGGTGTTACAATATGCAAGATGTAAAACCAGTGAGTACACCTTTGGGAGGGCACTTCAAATTAAGGAACAGTGTCTTAAAACATAGGAAGAAATTGATTACAAGATGAAAGTGCCATATGTTTTAGTACTTAGAAGTTTAATGTATGTTATGGTGTGTACTGGACTAGATATTTCTCATGTAGTGGGAGTTGTTGATAGGTTTATGAACAATCTAGGAAAAGAGCATTAGGATGCAGTCAAGTGGATTCTCAGGTACTTGATAGGGACCCTTAATAGAAATTTATGCTATGAAGGTTCAGATGTTACCTTAAAAGGATATGTTGATGCGAACATGGCTAGAGATTTAGATGGTTGGAGGAGCACCACAAGGTATGTATTCATTACTGGTGACACAACAGTTAGATGGATTTCAAAATTGTAGAATATAGTTGCTTTGTCAACTATAGAGGAAAAATATGTTTTAGCTATAGAAGCAAGCAAGGAGATGATATGGATGAAATGGTTCATGAAAGATTTGAGGCATAAGTAGGAAGATTTCAAGTTGTATAGTGATAGCTAGAGTGAAATTCATTTAGCAAAGAACTTAACATTCCACTCAAGAACAAAAATATACAACTCAAGTATCACTTCATTTGTTTAGTTTTTTAGGATGGTCAATTGAAGTTGGAAAAGATCCATACGAGACAGGATCTTATAGATATGTTAATAAAATAAGTCACTAAAGATAAGTTAAAGATTTGTTTAAATTTAATAGGTCTTTAAATATAACAAGGAAGATGAGAAACATGCCATGTTCAAATTTTAATTAAAACTCCAAGTTAAAGTTGTAGCAATGAAGTTGAAACAATCAATCTCCAAGTGGGAGATTGTTGGATGGTGGAGCTTGATCTTATTTTAATGCCTAATTCTTGATAGGGGGTGTGATGGGAAATTCCATCCCACTAGGGTCACCACGGGGCTCTAGGAGGGGAAACAACCTATTTTGGAGCCCCCCTAGTTGGGGTTTAGGGGCAGTACCCTTGAAGCAAAATTTTGTGAAAAATACATTATATATTATTGTAATTTCATAGTTAATTTGGACCATTTACTATTAGATTTTAGATCTAATGATAGAAATTAATTTAGTGCATTTTTGCCCTGATTTATAACCCTCCTTTGATATGAGTGCATTATAATCGGGTGGAATATGAGAGACATTGAAGAGGATATTGTAATGGATGTATTTCAAATTTTTTCCCTTCATTTGTTGGACTAAATACTAAGATTAATAGTTTATGTGTGGGCGTAGCCCATATTGGGTGAACCACATTAAATTTGTGTCTCTATTCTATTTTGTTTTTTGAATTTGAATTTTATGTTTATTTCGTTATTATTTTTGTACATTCTATATTCCTAGCAAAAGCGTAAAGTAAATCATGCACTAGATAAAAGAGTGGGAATAACTCAATTCTAAATATATTACATAACCCAATGAGTTTAGAGATGGAAAATAGTGAATTAGATAACAAATTCACATAATCAGAGCCTTGCATAGGGCATCAATCAAAGCCTCAAATAATTACCTGATACTTGATAATGTTGTTCATCTTGATGGTATGGAAGAAACTAATTGTAGTAGCCTCATGGCCCGATGGGTTATCGATAGTCCAAATCATTGATGTGATCTATATGCACATAATAAATACCTCTATAAGGTAGCTTCTAATATATTAGGATCAATGAAATATTTCACTACAAGGCATGAGTTGCAAGGTATTCAGTTATATAACATGTTTCTAGAATAGTAGTGAGTGATACAAATTATTTAACATAGATAGGTTGGCTATGGATGAACCTAAATCTACTTAGAATGGGTATAAGGATGATGGTTTTAAATAAGGTGGTTAGGATTCTTAAATAATCTCAAAGAAAGAGGGAAAGGAAGGGAAGAAATGATACCTATGAACCACACAAGATAAAAACTCTTCAAGATGAACATTTGACCTAAGTTTTGATAAGAAATAAGAAGACCAATGTCTGATGTGATCTATTGTAGTACACAAACACTCAAAAAATGTAAGGATTATAAGAGAACCCAAACACAGTAAATTTAAACATGTAAAAATAAAGGCTTCCAAATTTGTCAAATTGTTATTGCACATATACAATGGGATTATAATCATCATTAAAAAGAAATTCAAATCAATTATAGCTTAAAGTTAATAACTATATTATAAAATTAAATCATACACAGTCAAATAACTAAGATACCATAATGATAATACATGCCACACAATCACAAAATTAGAGAAGAATCAAGATTTGCACATCAAAATCAAATTAGCATAACATTTTAAATTTTTTTACTAATCTCAATAGCCAAAATTCTCTTCCCTTTGGGAATGGAGGATAAAAATATATATAAGAGTGGGATGGGGAAGGTCTCATCTCTAAAGTGAAGCATAAAAGTACAATTATAAAAATAGTATTATATGTTAATTTCATTGAATGTATAAATGTACAACATTAATTTCTCAAAACTAAATTCCTCAACTGAAAATATAATATATAAATGAAATTTACCTAAGTTAGGAACTAGAGTATGATGTGGAATAAACTAATGTTACAACACAAGTTATAGATGTAACTAACACTAAGACTATAAATGAAATTGAAATAGATGCAGGGGTCAGTGAAACATTAATTGAACTCTATGTAGTAATTGGAAGAGGGACATAAGTAGTCCCAGTTTGTGTGTGCACAAGTGTGTATATTGGAAGCTAAGAGATCTATATAGGACCTAAAGACACTTATACTATTGTATTCTTATGATTTACTACCTTTAACTCATGATAAATATCATGAATGGATTGAAAAATAGTTTATATAGTCTTAAAGTCACATAAATATTTCTTGAAAAACTGAGAAAGCTTGTCTATCAACTTCTTGTGAATGCCCTATATTGCTTTGAGCTCAACATACAAACATTCTATCCCCATGATCTTTCCCTTGAAAAATTTACCAATTACATAATTTCATGCATGGACCTATATATCATCCCTTAAATATATACTTTGAAATAGTCCAATGTTGATCGTAAGAGACTCTCAAAAATGGGCATGGGTACCAACTTCCACCATGGAGTTATTACCTAGAATACTCTCAATTCAGTCAAAATGGATATTGCATCTCATTCTTTATTTTTAGACTAATACACCAATGTTTAAATTTATTGATGTCATTCCAATAGCTTGTCTCTCTTTTTAATAATATAGTGGTGTGCCCATGTTGCTTCAGTTTCAATTATTAGGTTTAAGTGGGCATAATCCTTATTTCTATTTTTTGGCTAAGAAAATTCAAATTTTGATTCATGTAATTTATTTTGTTAAATAATTGGAGAATATCACCATACTTAGGCTGAGAAATGGCCTTTATAGACCATATTGAGCTAATTGTGGCAAATCATTTTTTTTCTCCCCGTGTACATGATCCATAATCTCCCTGGGGGCTTATATGGTGCTTACCTCTAGTTGCCTCTTGATAGGGTATTAAATTTTTTTGAATATATTATTTATGACTGATCCTATGGAATCCAAAAAACTATAAGGATAATCTATTATCTTATTAATGTTTGAAGGATTTCTCTTCCTTTTTTTGGTGAAAGAGATGTCTTTTCTTTGTTCTAGCTCTACTTATTGACCCTCAACAATCACAGTCTTCCTCTTGAACTTTATCAAGGTGATTTTTTGCATTTAAAAGTGTAACTTGACTATGGATATATAATGGATTAAAAAATCTTACCTTATTGTCTCTTCTTCCTATTATAGTTTACTTATCCAAGATGGGATGTTCAAGGTAACTTGTTGCTCTATTTATGATGGCTAAGTAAGATAATCAAGTAGGGATAGTTGTGATCCTTGATTTGGCTGAGATATATCACCTTCTTTAATAATATAAGGGGATGGGGGAGGGTGGTATAATATCTCCTAGATATGATTTCCCTTTTGTAGGAAAAGTAGTGACCTTCTACTAGCTAGTACCCAACTGTTAATCTAGTGTATCTATGATGAACATAGAATTATAACTTCTTTGATGACAAAGACCATAAAGGAGTCTAATTGGGGAGTTTGACCAATTGGAATCTCTATATTCAAGGTCATCTTATGGGGAGAGGACAACATGGAAAAAAATTTAATTAGACAATATGTTTTCAAAATGCACTTTGGTCCTAGGCCCAAGGTTTTGAGGACTGGTTCCACCAAAGAGTGAATAGGCCACTAGTGTATTCAATTTTTTTTAAATATTTGGTAATATAAGTATAATTGACCCCATAATTCATATTTTTGGTGACCATAGGAGATGTAGTAGTAAGCTAAGCTATGGTTTTCAAAATGGGAAAAATTGGAGATGCAACAGTAGCCTGAGGCTGGGTTATTGAGTTTAATGAATGTAAATAAATCAAAGAATGAATTATACTATAAAGAATTTTACATATTTCAAGATTGGAAAAATAATTTGGGATGATAGGAATTACATTCATAGGATTATCTAGAGCACTAGTTGCTATTGTTTCTTGAGGTGGATAGCTTGGAGGTGTACTTGGATGTGTCCCCAGGTCTACAGTCTATACTTTTTATTGACCTCTCCTCATTCATCTCCTTATCCAATAGTAATTTATTATTAAGTGATTCACCATATCCTTTACTAACTTATTTATATTCAACTATTAATTATATTCCCCCTAATTGATTGCAATTCTCATATATACATTCATCTTCTAGTTTAAACTTAATTATCTCACTTATAGACCAGGGCTCTTTGGTCTTTATTCCAGGGATCTAATACACATCATTGACCATATTATTTTATTATTCCTCACTATCATATACCTTAATAGGGTCTATTATTCTTTCCCCTTTCCTTTTATTCCCCCTTCTTTAGGGACCTCATTTGGTTCTTTTTTTAGTTCCTTCTTCAGGGGAGAAATAGGTTTCACCCTTGGCTTTTGTGCATAGGTCTAGATTATTTCAGAAACATTACAGACTAACCTAGTTGAAATTGGAATGGGAGATAAATATGTGGTAGGGTAAATAAGTGATGATGGAATTGGAATGGTGGGAATCACTAGTAGAATGATAGGTAGTGATGGAGTGACTAGTGTAGTCACTACTAGGAGGATGATGGGTGGTGAAGTGGATGGCCTAGTAGAAATTGGAATTGTTATTGATGGAATCAAAGGAGAAGTAATATGAACTTGAGATAATAAAGAGTTAGGAGTTACATATTGTATAATAGTTAATTTAGGTAGGGGAAACATAAAAAGATATATTAGTTATTCCACTAGGAATTTTTGGTCTTATATCTTTAACTCTCAACCTTTATTCTTGAACCTTATATCGAGAAGAGGTTGTAGTAGATGTATCTAAATGGGAGGTATAAGGAATCCAAACTATTTCTTCAATATGAGCTTCCTGAGATAGTCAAATTCTTCTTGAGTTCCTTTTTCTACATGAGGAGAGGTTACATGAATAGGTTTGGAAACTTATTTTTATTTCTTAATATTTTTGGCATCATCCTTAGTTATGGTAAGATCATATTGAATCTTATGCACTATCATCATGGAAATATTTTCTCAAGGCATATTGATAGTAACATAAAAGTCATCCTTGACATTTATAAGCATGCTATCATGCACATTTGATTGGTGCATGTAGTTAATTTTCACCTTATTATCATATTTTATGATGGGTCCTTAAACATTCCCTCTAAGATGTTAATGATTAAAAATTACATGCTTGAACCCATAATGAGTACTCATTTTTCCAATGATCTTTAGGTGTTCCCACCTTATGCATTACATTCAACCAATATTAAGAGGGGTACGGTGGAGTTTTGCTTTCTTTTTTTTATTCAAATTAGTGTCAATGCTATTAGCCAATTAAGCAATAACTTCATAGTCATCAACATTATCTAGAATAATCCTTGGTATGTATAGAGATTGTGCCATTGATCACTAAATTTTTATTATAGTCTACTCAGTATATAACTTGTATTCAACTATTTTACTAATATTCTTCTATAAATGATCATAGATCTTGGCTATTTTCTTCCCATAGATGGATTGATATACTATGGATAAAAATTATTTGTTATCATTTTCATAATCCTAAATTTTACACATGAATAATATTAAACTCATCACACTTGGGTTACTCAGTGGATGGTTTCTATGGTTGGTCATGGGATGTGTGCATAGTTGTAGTCACCACATCCATTACATAGGGCATCATACACAAATTCCCATGTAGAGAGATCTCAAGATTGGTGAGTTTTGAAATTAGATTAGATTTAATGATTTCCCCTGGGGCTATAATTTGTTTTGAATTCAAAATTATATCCATCAAGGGGACCCATAACTCATTGATGTAGGTGATGGTTGAAACATCATATATCCTATTTAAAAGAGCCATGAAAATTCTAGATCTTGGCCTAAAAGTGATGATGGGAATAATAGACGTACAAAATTTTACTATGAAGTTACTTGGGTTGAAAACCCATTCATGAAACTTTCTAATGCCAGTCTATTTTTAAATCCATGAGTCCACTACATCTTTCTAGTATGACATGTCTAGCAAGGGAAGCCTATAATACCTCTTAAAGGAATTCCCATCGATATAAGATTTTGGTGTCTTACCTAGTCTAAAATGTTGTATTTTTATAGCAACCTTTCCATTGAAAAATAAATCATACAATAATTCAATGAAGGGAATTACCTCTAGTTTAATCATTGTGTTATACTAGCCTACTACTTTAATTGCCAATAATTCATTTGTATAACTTTGTATGCAGATATAAAGTTTATCATATACTCTATAAGATTTTATTGATTTAACCTTGTCCCAAATCTATAAATAATATTTCAACTCATGATTTAAATCTATTGAATCAAATGTCTTATCTATGAACTCAGCTAGTCTTTAAATTGACTAAGCAGAGGGGATGGGGATGCACAATGAGGATACCGTTTATGTCAACTACAAAATATTTTTTAGATCTATAAAAAGATTAAAAAAAAATTCCTAGTTGTAATTGAGCTATAGATTCATAATTTGAACTTAGACTCAAGATTTATAATACTTTGGATAGATATCAGGTGATGTATTTAGATTGATAATGGAAATTCAAAATATATTAGTTTGCCTATGTTGGATGTGAGAATTGAATGCATTATTTATCTATTTTTTGAAAATTAAGTGTGGTAATGGTTTTTTATTCTCAGTATTTTCATTTAAATTTCTTAAAATAGACTTATAAAATGTTTCAATGTTATGTGAATTTTTTTGAAAGTTCCCTAATGCTTAGTCATATTAATATGATATATGTCTCTTTTATGCTTTTTCAAAATCAAACCTTGTTATCTTTGTTATTTGCTTACATATATGTCTATCTATCACTGTTAGACTAATGTATGAGGATGGATTTATTTATAATTTGTTTCTATGGGTTGTGGGTTAGTAAGACAATGACAAATGCTAGGATCTCACTACTCCATTTTATAGCTAGGCTTCAGGGACTATGTGTAGATTGAGGGCTTTTAGGTGAGGGGGATGGTGAGATGTGGATGGATCTCACTACTCTGCTATATATATAATATTTTAGGACTATGCATATTTAAATTTAATCCAAGTAAGAGAGGTGATGACACATGGATAGCTCTCACTAAGTTTTTATATAGCTAGGATTCAGGGATAGGGTGTGGCTTTAGGATCATGGCTTTAGGATATCTAGGTGAGTAGGATGGTGACACATGGATGGATCTCTTTATTCTACCTTATTTTAGTCTTGCATACATATCCTTTAACTAACATCACTACCATGTTTCTAGGTAAGAAGGATGGTGAGAAGTGGTAATATCTCATTACTAAGTACGCCTAAGATTATTGATACATAGGTCCATAATAATGTCACCTCCATGTTAGTGGTATGGTGAAACATGGATAGATCTCACTACTCTAATTGGCTAGGATTGTTAGTACATGGGTCCATAAAAATGTAACCTATGGGTGAGTGGGATGGTGAAATGTGGATGGTTCTTATTGATTCACTTATATGGTTTGTTCATACATGGATCCATAATAACATCACATTTGGGTTAGTGGGATGGTGACATTTAGATTCCTCTTACTACTCCACTTACCTATTATTATTCATATATATACATAACAATCTCATTTTTGGGTTAAAGGGATGGTGACACATGGACGACTCTTTTTACTCCACTTCTGAGGGACTTCCATACTCACTTTTGCCCTAACATCACCACCAGGTTATTGGGATGACCTTTTTTATTTAGATTAATGATATGGGTGAGAAGAATGTTACCATGTGTCAAGCATGGGCTCTAAGATATTCTAGGAAATCCCTAAGTGTGAATCATTCTATTTAAGACACAAAAGGATAACCACCCATTAAACACAACAACACATTAGTTCCATTAACAATATAAAATCATATGTATGACCATATATGTAAGCATTTAATGGAAATCAAAGGCAATCAAAGGTAAATGTAAACATTATAATTTTTATTAGGCATGAATTTTATCCCTTTTAGTCATGAGAACACCCTAAAAAAAATGAAAACCTATTAGTTATGGCTAATAAAATAACTGAAAACAAAGATAATTAAATAATTTTATCAAGATTTAGATAATCTCGTTTGCATTTATGATTATTTAGACTTATATATCATAGATTTACATTTAATAAGACCTTAAAATAATACTCAATTAATATTGGGCCCCTATTTGAAAATTTTAAAATTGTGTGTGTGTGTGTGTGTGTGTGTGTGTGTGTGTGTGTGTGTTATGGAACAACACATGTTATAGTGATAGGTTATGGGTTGCCTTGTCTACTACAATATATGTGAATCACCATAAAATTTTACACCATGATGGGTGGTAAGGGATACAATACATGACTATGGATGGACTATCTCAGCATAAATGGACTATGAAAGTAATATGAGGGAGACAAATAATGTGAAAAAATTATAATCAAGTGAAGGTAATAATCTTCATCCATGGTGAGAGGTGAGGAAAGGGTGATAAGAGGCTAATGAAATATGACGCTTAGCCATAGATGATTAGATAAAGTCACAAACAACTAAAACCATCAACCCACATAGCCTACCAAACACCATGATAAATAATAAATAATGAGTGAGTAGAGGACTATCTACAAACAATTAGTACCACTAATTATTGAAAGAAGTAAAATAATTTTCCTATATACCTATGCACATTTGAGGAAGGTTACACAATCCAAGATACTAAAGAGACACATATTATCTAAAAATAGATGTCATAAGGGAGACAATCCACTAAATGTGGGCATGGGGAGTGTTTTATATAAATATATGGATCTTAATAAATAAAAAAACAATCCATGCCATAGATTACCTCAAAGTAATGTCCCTTATTAACACTAACTAGTGGCTTGCCCCAAATTTAGGTCGTGACTAATCCTGATAAGCCATACCCTATGGAGGGATAAAAAATCCCCAATATGCCCATAAAGAGGAAAAATATTAAGGAAAAAAGGGGAGGAAGTAAATATATCATCTAAATATTCAATCTCAACAATCATGAATTTAATTTTGGTAAAACTAAAGGTAGGGCCATCATAGGTGAGAGAGATATCTAAGCCTAGATGAGTAAGCGGGTGATGGAAATTTTCACACACCATCATGAGCTTATTATAATCCCTCCTCTCATTGAATGATTTATGTGTTGTGACATTGTGAAGTGGTAATCCATATCTTAAATGGTATTAATAGTGTCAATGCCATAACAAATAAATTGTAACAAGGGAAGGGATTGACACCCTAGAGAGAGAGGGGGTGATGAAGAGTTTGAAATTGGTGAAATAGGAGTGAACATTGATCTATAGTTACTAGGATTAAATAATTAATCTTAAGGAATCAAGATTCATTTATGGGCATCTTGGGAAAGATAATAGTCCCCATGTAGAGACATATAAATCCTCATTGGAGGGATTTGTTTTGGCACATTTCAATGACCAAAGATCTATGTCAGTTTTCAAGGTATGAAACTCACCTTCATGAACAAACTTAACCACACTAAATGTTTTCGAGTCAACCACCTATTTATAGTGGTCTAGGGATGACCAAGGATCATGTTTTATGATATATCTAACTCTAAAAAAAAACTTTGATCCATACCAAAGGTTTACATTACCCACTGGTGCAATCATATAATTATTAAAGACAACATAGTTGTGGTGAGAGTTGTTAGACTTCCTTTGGATAATGCTTCACTCATTGAACACAATAAATGCAAATATATTTAATATGGAAACATTGTTAATGATTCATCTTTGTATGTGACAATAATCAACAAATATCTTGATGTAGATTGGTAATCTAGACTTCATTACTATAATGGGCATGTCTATAAAAGAGGTAAGGTTAAAGGATAGGGTAGGTGGGAAAGTGAGATTAGGGATTTCTATGTTAAATAACAACTTGTCATCATCCCATAGTGGTGTCACACTAAAAATATTTAGATAATAAAATATGAGTCCCCTTTGATCATGTCAAAGGTGAAGAAAGTCCTAGATGGATATCCCAACAAAGAGGGACAATGACTCTTCTATGATAGAGTAAGGGTGTTTCCTACCTTGGGAAGGGATGTTATATTAAAATTCAAATTGAATTTTGGATTCCCTAGTCCCATGGTCGGGCTCATAAGACCTACTCCATTAGTATTCACAATCATCCAACCCAATTACGTGTTTAAAAAACACTCTTAACAAGTATAGGCTTTGATAATATCATGTATGACCTTTATACTATCATGTTTGGCCTTTCATTTTGGGTCAACTAATGAAGAGGAACCTAAATAAGTAGAAGAGGAGGAATTATTCCAATTGGCCTTAACCTTAATCTTTTTGTTCTTCTTCTTATTTTCCTTATCATGTTCATGAATAAGGTTAATGAACACATATAACTCGTGGTTAGGATCAACAATTGGATATATATTGGGATTATATGAGGTATTCACACTATATTATTGTGAAACACATTCCTTATCATAACACCCATTCATCTTGTGAAAGTTGTAAAACTTAGAATGATTGTAAGGATACAAAACCTTCTAACCTCTTGCACTCTTTTTAGGGATCTTATTTTAATTTGGACTTTTACTTAGATAATTGACCTCCTCATGTCCATCCTTATTGTATTTATTCTCCATAGGATAATCAATGATAATATATCTTATTTTAATGTGGTTGTGATTTCATGAGAAGTCATAATTATAAGTAAGTATGGGCTTAATTCCTTGACACACCTCAAAGACTTGAATATTTAGACACTCATTAATAAATTCACCTTAAAATGTAGGACCACACATGAGGACCTCACATTGATATTCCTACCATAGCACTCATGTGGACATGTCATAAATGTTATCATTTATTAACCTCATCTTTCATGTGTGGATGGTTAAATGTCATCTATGTAGAAAGTAAAGTTTAGACTCAGCTCTATCCTAGACTATGGAAGTGAGTAATTATATTTTTAGGATAAACAATTTCATGATATTGAATTATGATAAGAAATAATGTAGTTGTTAGGCATTGTTCTTGTTGTTGAGGTTTGGCATTGATGCCATCATTGATGTCAAAGGATCTTAAGAAGGTTGATATCATTTATATTGTCATTCATTTTCTTTGTTGTCCCAAATTTTCTCATGAAGGTTTATCATTGATGTCTCAGTGATGTTCTAGTAATTTTTGTATTGCAACAAGCTAAAGTGTTGAACTTTAATGAACATGGTCATGAGGTCATAGGTCTTCATGAGGTCATAGGTCTTCATGAGGTCATAGAAGAATGTATCTATGAGAAAATAATATTGATCAATGTTTTAGTGTTTCTTAGAGTGTAATATATGATTTGTATATGTTATTATGTCTATATTAGTGATGTGAAGGTCAGCATGGAAGGTCTTTGTTGTCAAAGTTGTCAAGTGTTTGAGCCCAATAATGTCTTGAGAAGCGATGTGTATAGGATGCCTAGTCTTGTGCATGAAGAGGCATGATGAGATGATGAGATAATGTTTTATAATAATGTTTTACATTATTTGAGCATGTCATTGAAGTATTGAGAGCTTAAAAAGAGCTTTGAAGGTTAGTTCAAGGTCTAATGAGGTGTGAAGACTTATGTGTATACAGCAAGGTGGTGAGAGCATGACCAAGTGAGGAATGAGGTTAATTTTCCAAGGAAATATTTCATTGGTGATATTTTTAATATGTGTTATAGGTTATCCCATGTGTATTCATGAATTTTTAGGTTGAATTATGAAGGATAAGGCAAAACAAGTGTTTCTAGGTCTCTCAAGTGCACAAAATGAAGGGTTATCAACCTAAAAAGGATTTTCTTCTGCTCATTAGCTCAAAAAACATTTGCATGGGAACCTAAGATATTCATGGTATATGTAAAAGGGTATTTTAAAAAATTTCAATTCATTTGTTTTTGGATTGAGGGGCTATGCTTTGTCAATGATTGTTAAGAATGAAAAGAGGTTTCAACCCTCTTAGAACATTAATAACAACCCAATTTTGAATATGTTGATAAAAATTGATCATAATGGATTTGTATAATTTGGTAAGATATTTTAGGTTGTATTGAACTATCCCAGGCACCTCTAGGTATGATTGAGTTGTTAGGAATGTGATTAAACCCTACAAAAAAGTGATAATTTCTTAGAGATTTGTTGTAGCAATCACAATTAACTAAAATAAAATATTAAAATGGATAGAGGATGAATATTTAGACTCATTTTTAATGTCTTTGAAGGTTTACTAATAGGTTATATCCCTCAATTTTTATAAACTAGCAATCCAAGTTAGCCAGTCGCTAACAAACTTAATAGTGTGAATAGTGAGAAACATAGGAAGTAGTGAGAAGATAAATAAGAATGTGTTATCATGATATAGTGACGAAAAAAGTTACATAAATATTTTATTTAATTTTTTTAATAATTTTTAATGTTTGGTATAATTTTTGGAGTTGAGTGAATATAGTGAAAAATATGCTCATAGGTTGACCTCTCTAGTTGAAATGAGATAGTAAGATATAAGGTCATGAGATTGGTCTGCAAGACCAATATTTTCCATTTAAATATATTATATTTATATCTAAAAATTATATATTTATCTCATAATATCACATCAATGAATCATAATTCATTTAATATGTCCATACAGGTGTCAGAGATCTAGTCACCATGACTGGTTTTTGACAAAAACTAATAGTTTTAAGTGAGTGAGTTGCAGAGGTGTTTATGAGGCTCTATTCCCTATGTGATGAAGTATAATAAAATTTATTAATTTATTTATGTATTTTAGGTTATATTTATATGATTTATTTTCATGTTTTTAAGGCTAAATATTGTTTTATCTTTAATTTTTCAAAATAGACCTTTCTATGTGTGAAGGCCTAATGTAAATATTACTAATGGTGTGATTCAGGTGGTGGTTGGTAATGAAAAGTGTCATGGACATAATATGAGATTATTATGGGTATATTTGAGTGGAATATGAATTTTACCTACTATTTTTGAATATTTAAAGTGTTCTAAGGAGATCAAATGGTAACGTGTACTAATGAAGGCCTAATTAAATTAGGTCTCCTTAAGGCTAGAAACTAGTTTTGAACATTTAAGTTGTGGATGACCTATTATAATGATTTATTCATGTATAAAATGTGTTATAAGACATATTTAAATTTTACTCCAAGTTTTCAAGTGGATATGGATGTCCAAGAGGTGTGTTATCTAGAGGATTATATAAGAACAAGGCCTAATAGGCCTAATTGACTACTTAGAGAAGTAGAGAGTACAAGTGAATGAAATAGTAAATTGTTGAATATAAAGAGGTATTATATACCATTATATATATATATATATATATATATATATATATATATATATATATATAGATTTAATATGGGCACTATACTTGAATATCAACATCATATGACCTAATCTATCTTGAAGAGACCTAATTAAGTGATGAAGCATAGAAATAAATTTTAAAGGGATATAAGAGTGAGAAGATATAAAGAAGGTGATAATAATATGTTTTGTTAAAATAAATGTTTTATAAAGGTGATAAAATTCTCATGTGTTTCAGTTGGTGCTAAGTCATCTAGGGGGTTGGTTCCTCCTTGCAAGTTGGTGCTTGTTAAAGCCTAGTTGAGTGGTTACTTGCCTAATTAGGGTTAGTGCTCCATGTAGAGTTGGTGCTTCCATAAAGATTGGGTTTTATATTATAATACTTTATTTCATTTATATATATCAGTGGATTTTCTTTCCCTTGAGTGTTTTTGACATATATAATGTGTTGTCTTGTTTCATGATCATGTATGGTTGAATATGTTTCTCTAGATGTTCATGTCTATATGAATGGTTCATGTATGCTTAAGTGGAATTAAATAAACATTTTCAAGAAATTGATTCACCCCCTAGTGATTTTTATTCCAATAATTGGTATTAGATCTAGGTCCTTTAAATAAAATATAATATCTTGAAGGTGACCCTAAGAAGTACAAGATGTCTAGTAATCAAAAAGAAGAATACAACATGTATGATGAAGAAGGATACTATGATAATGAAGAAGGAGAAGCTAACATATACCTTGAAGATAATATCATAAGTACTTTTGATGATTTGAAGCATCAAAATAAGACTATCAAATATCTTAGGAATTAGTTATAAGGTGTCAATATATGGTTTAGATCAAAGGAAGTTGAGTATGACCAGTTGAAGATAGAGCATTATTACTTGAAGGTTGAGCATGATAAACTCATAGACAAGATGAGAATTTTTGAGAAAGAGTGTGAAACTTCAAAACAATTCAAGAGTACCAACATAAAAATACCAATTAGGTAACCCAATGTAATAAGGGATAAGTTAAAATTGGAACATGAGAAAAGGAGTGATTATTCAAGAGGTAAGTACAAAAAAATTATTTGATAAAATTATCATAATATGGGACACATTTCAATATTGTGTTGTAATATAGTTATAATGCCCTCAAGACTAAACAAGATATATGAATATCCTAGAGTGCATGTGAAGGGATAGACATTGGTTTTGAATCCAAATCAAGTTAGGACTGAGATATTGAGCACAAGAATTAAGATGGACTATTTACTAAGCAGGAACAAAAGACTAAAGTTGATTATGTGTTAGCTCAAACTACCTTTCAAATTCAAGATGAAGGAATAAAACTATGTATGGATAGTGGTTTCTCAATCCACATAATAGGAGACAAAAATAAGTTCATCTCATTTAATAAGAATGTTGCATGAACAGTGAGGTTTGGAGATAAAATAACTACCAATATAGTTGGAAAGGGTATCTTGAGTTTGGATAATTGGAAAACCAAGACAAAAAATGTGTTTTATGTGGAAGATTTTAAGCATAACCTGCTTAGTGTATTTCAAATTTTTAATCAAGGATACACATTAACTTTTCATGATAAATGGTGTGAGATAAGGAGAGATAAATCAGGAAGGATAATGAGTCAAATTAGGAAGGCTAATTTCTAATGCTAAGAGGACTGAGAATAATCTATATTTCTTAAATGAGATCAATAAGGAGAGATGATTTATTATAAATTTGGATGAAATTTTTCTATGGCACAAAAGGTTAAGACACCTAACCTTTGACAATTTGGTCAAGATAAGCGCTAAAAAGTCTGTGAAGAACATGCCTAAGATCACCAGAACTATAAACATACTTTTCAAGGCATGTCAACATGGTAAGTAGACTAAAATAAGGTTCAAGTCCAAGGAGTATTATATTAAAATAACCTTGGATTTGATACACATTGATCTCTATGGGCCTAAAATATTTAAAATCATTCAAGGAGATAGCTACTTCATGTTACTCATATATGACTACACAATAAAGACTTGAGTAGCATTCTTTAAAGAAAAGTTAGAAGCTCTTAAACATTTCAAGGCATTCAAGGATATCTTTGACAATGAGAATAATGGGAAGATCAAGTGTCTAAGATTTGCTAAAGGAGAAGAGTTTTGGTCTAATGAGTTTCATGACTTATGTGAGGTTCATGAAATAAGGAGACAGTTCTCAACAGCTACAACACCTTTACATCAAGGGGTAGCGGAAGGAAAGAATAAGAAATTTCAAGATATGGATATAATTATGCTAAATGGGTCTATATTATCTTATGGATACTAAAGAGAGGTAATAATCAATGTATTTCATGTCTTTTATATATGACAAATAAGGACTAATGGCAACAAGACTCATTATGATCTATGGAAAGGTAGACCTGCTAATCTGGAACACTTTAGAGTGTTTGGGAGTAAGTGTTTCATCAATAGAGATGATGAAGTCTTAGGAAATTTTTATTATATATTTGATGAAGGTATGTTATTAGGATAGTCATAAATGAGCTCAGCCTATATATGTTACAACAATAAGTTACAGAAGATAGTGGAAAGCACCAATGTTTCTTACTAGTGAACGAGAATTTTCTTAGGTGGGTGCCTACTTTCATGGATAATCAAGAAGAAACCATCAGTACCATTATCCATTTTTAAGGCTAAGTACATTTCATTAGCTTTATGTTACACTCAATTCCTATAGATGAGACAAACCCTCAAAGACTAGAAGATGGATTATGATGGTCCTATCCCTATCGATTGTGAAAATACAAGTGCTATAATCATCTCAATGAACCCTATCATGCACTCAAGGACTATGCACATTCCCACTAGGTATCACTTTCTAAGAGATCAGGTATGTGAATAAAGTGTCATACTTGAATATGTTTCCACACAAGATTAGATTGTAGACATTTTGACCAAACCACTTCTAAAGGTAACATTTTAACACCTAAGGTAGGAATTGGGTGTAATTCATGTGCCAAGTAGTCATTAAAGAATAAAATTACGTAGGGGTACCTAATTAGGTGGTTTATTAGCTCCAAGAGTATGTGAGTTGTTCCAACAAAGTATGCATGAAGATAGGGGGAACATGTTTGTATTATGTTTCATAAACTCATAGTCCTTTGTGTTAAGATGTTTGGTTATGAGGAGTGTGATCCAAGGAGTTGTACACATCACTTTGTCATTTATGTCAAAGGGGGAGAATGATCAAAATGGGGGAGATGAGAATGATCAATGTTTAGTATGGTTTTCCATGTTTGTATTATGTTTTAAGGCTAAGCACATTTCATTAGCTTTATGTTACACTCAAGTCCTATAGATGAGACAAACCCTCAAAGACTACAAGATGGATTATGATGGTCCTATCCCTATCGATTGTGAAAATACAAGTGTTATAATCATCTCAATGAAACCTATCATGCACTCAATGACTATGCACATTCCCATTAGGTATCAATTTCTAAGAGATCAGGTATGTGAATAAAGTGTCATACTTGAATATGTTTCCACACAAGATCAGATTGTAGACATTTTGACCAAACCACTTCTAAAGGTAACATTTTAACACCTAAGGTAGGAATTGGGTGTAATTCATGTGCCAAGTAGTCACTAAAGAATAAAATTACGTAGGGGTACCTAATTAGGTGGTTTATTAGCTCCAAGAGTATGTGAATTGTTCCAATAAAGTATGCATGAAGATAGGGGGAACATGTTTGTATTATGTTTCATAAACTCATAGTCCTCTGTGTTAAGATGTTTGGTTATGAGGAGTGTGATCCAAGGAGTTGTAGACATCACTTTGTCATTTATGTCAAAGGGGGATAATGATCAAAATGGGGGAGATGAGAATGATCAATGTTTAGTATGGTTTTCCATCAATGACAAAGAGGGGGATTGTTGAGCATTGTTCTTATTGTTAAGTTTGTAAAATTATGTTGTCATTGATGTTGAAGGTTTTTGAGAAGGTTTATATCATTGTTTTTGTCATTGAATGTATTTTTTATCCTAGAGGTGCTTATGAAGGTTTATCATTGATGTCCTAGTGGTGATCTAGTGAGTGTTGTGTTGTAACAAGCTAAAGTGTTAAAGGTTGGTTGGCATGGTCATGAGGTCATAGGTCTTCATGATGTCATTAAAGAGTGTAGATATGAGAAGAGAATATTGATTATTGTTGAAGTGATTTTGAGAGTGTCATATATTATTGGTATATGTTCTTATGTCTACATGAGTTATGTGAGGGTTAGCATGAAAGGTCCTTATTGTCAAAGTTGTCAAGTGCTTATATCCAATAGTGTCTTAAGAAGGTATGTGCATAGGATGCCTAGTATTGTACATGAAGAGGCATGATGTCATGATGAGATAAGGTTGTCTAAGGATTATTTACATTGTGTGTTCATGTGAGTGAAGTATTGAGAGCATGAAAATATGTTTGAAGGTTAGTTCAAGGCCTAAAGAGGTGTGAAGACTCAGATGTATAAAACAAGGTGGTGAGAGCATATCCTAATGAGGAATGAGGTTTATTTTCTAAGGAAATTATGCATAGGTGATATTTTTTAAATGTATGATAGTTTTTCCTAGGTGTATTCATGAAGTTTCAGGATATGGTTTGAAGTTTAAGGCAAGAAAAAGTGTGTTTATGTCTCTTGAGTACATAGAATGAAGGGTTCTTAACACAAGAAGGATTTTAGTGTGCTCATTATATTGTAAAATATTTGCATGGTAACCTAAGATATTCATGGTAGATGGAGAAGGGTCTTATCTTGAAATTATGTGCATTTGTTTTTGGATTGAGGGGATATGCTTTATGAATGATTGTTAAAAATGAAAATAGGTTTAAACCCTCTTAGAACCCTAATAAGGACCCGATGTTGAAGATTTTGACCAAAAATGATAATAATGGTTCGTTATGCTTATGTAATATATAAAAGGTTTTAGTAAACTCTCATGGTCACCACCAAGTGTGATTGAGTTATTAGGCATGTGATTAGACCCTATAGGAAAGTTCTAATTTCTCAGATATTTACTGTAACAGTCAGAGTTTACCAAGTTAAAATATGAAAATGGATAGAGGATGAAGCTTAAAAATAATGTTTGATGTCCATGAAGTTTTATGGATAGGTTATATCCCTAAATTTTACTAAACTGTTCATCCAAGTTAGCTAATCACTAACAAGCCTAATGGTGCAAATAGTGAGAAACCTAGGCAATAGTGAGAATATGAATAGGAATGTGTTATCATGATATAGTGATGAAAAAAAGTAAATAAATATTTTTTAAATAATTTTAAGACTTTTTCATGTTTTTATATTTTTTTGAGGTTAGTTAATATAGTGAAAAAATTTCTCACAAGTTGACTTATCTAGTTCAGATGAGACAATGAAATATAAGGTCATGAGATTGCTCTACAAGATTGATATTTGACATTTGAATATATTATATTTATATCTAAGAATGATGTAATTATGTAATAATATCATATACATGTATAAAAATTCATTTAAGATGTTCATACAATTGTTGGAGGTCTGAGTCACCATTATTGGTCTTTGAGGAAAACTAACAATTCTGAGTTAGTTGCAGAGGTGTTTTTGAGGCTCTATCCATATGTGATGAAATTTAATGCACTTGATGAAGCTTTTTAGGCCCTGGATTTTTTGTGTATATGTATTTTTTCCATGGTTGTTTTTTTAAATACATTTTTATCTTCAGTTATTCAAAACAAACATTTTTGTGTGTGAATGCCTACTGTAAATAGTACTAATGGTGTGCTTCAAGTGGTGGTTGGTGCTGAAAAGTGTCATAGACCAAAGATGAGATTATTAGGGGTATATAAGAGTGTAATATGAATATTTCCTCCCAATTATGAAGTTTTAAATTGTTCCAAGCATATTAAAGGGTAACATGTACTAATGAAGGCCTAATTAAATTAGGTCTCCTTAGGGCCTAAAAGAGGTTTTGGTCATTTAAGTTGTTGATGAACTATTATAATGATCGATTCATGTATGAAATGCATTATAATAAATATTTAAACTGAAATCCAAGTTTTAAATTTTGTTATGTCTTATCAAGAGGTGTGTGATCTAGAGGATTGTATAAGAACAAGGACTAATAGGCCTAATTGACTAGTTAGAGAACTAGATAGTGAAAATGAAGGAAATAACACATTATTGAATAAAATGAGGTATTTTAGACCATAAAAGGGGTATATATAAATTGTAATTAATATATAATAGGGGTACTATATTTTAATATCAAGGTCATATGACATAATCTATCTTGAAAAAACCTAGTTAAGTGAAGAAGCCTAAAAGGCAGTTTGAGAGGGATAGTAGAGTGAGAAGAGGTAAATAAGGTGATCATCATCTATTGTGTGAGAATAAAGGTTTTATAAAGGTGACCAAAACACTTATGTTTATGATTTGTTTCTAAGTCATCTAGGGGGTTGGTTCCTCCTTTCAAGTTGGTTCTTGATAAAGCCTAGTTGAGTCGATGCTTGACTAGTTGAGGTTGGTTCTCCATGTGGAGTTGGTGCTTCACTAAAGATTGGTTTCTATATTATATTATTATATTAAATTTATATATATTATTATTTTTCCTTACCATTAATGTTTTCCCACTATATAATGTGTTATCTTGTTTCATGATCATGTATGGTTACATATATTTTGTTAGATGTTCATGTTTGTATGAATGGTTCATGTATGCTTAAGTGGAATTAAATGAATGTTTTGAAGACACTGATTCACCCCCCTCATTCCTAGTGATTGTTATTCCTACACTATTAATATTGGGAAAATATAAATAAAATCCAACAACATAATCTATAATCACACCCAATCTTTAGCTTTTAGCATGAAAGCAAATAACTTAAATATCATGCAGCTATCAAGTTCCCACTCCATACATAACATCATGAATGTTGTGATATGATCTATGGGAATATCATCCCAAATCATATTGAACTCAAAATTTTTTGGGATTGGAGTAGGATTAAATATTGTACACATCCAAATGGATAGAATATTTTTATGAAGATCCTCGTAGGCATGGTTTATAGTAGATTCAAAATGAGCTCCTTGAACAAGCTTGTAGGGATCATCATGAAATTTTTCATGTGTGAAGTAATGTCATGTATTTAAATTTGGGGTATGTACATGACATGTATCTTCCCACACACACAATGATGAGTCGTGATGTAGAGGATGGCCAATAAATTCAAAAAACTCCTCTCACCAATGTTCTCTCTCTACACTAAGTTCATATGGTCCTTCTCAGGTTCATTAATTATTTGACTACCTTTAGGCTCTTATTTTATTATCCAAGATACTAATAGTCTCTTTAGACCTATAATATCATTAGTGACACCCTTATTGGTTTTTTATATCCTTTCTTTACTTCTCCCTTTCAATAGTCTTCTCTTAGTAGCCTTTTTCTAGGATAAAATTTCTTGTATCTCTATATACGGAAGGCAAATGCAAAAAAATACTAGATTATAATACCCTATATCAATGTTTTTCTAGTCATGAAATTTAATTACATAAATATACTTGTAGAACCTTATTTTGGACCATTTTAGGTCACTCCTATGATTAATTAGGCCTACTCTACCTAAGAACATAAATAGGCCTCTCTCCTCATACGTACCAGTAGGAAATATGGTCAAAAAATCCAAAATGTTTTTGTATATCTTGAAACATATAAGATTACAAATTTATATATTTTTTCACTTGTTCAAGCATCTTAGTATTGGATTTCTCTTTTCAAACCCTAGCTTAGGACTTTCAAGGGTCTACAGGACTCGAGAGCTCATAAATTAAGTTTTCAAATTGCCAACAATGTTATAATTATTTGTGAAGGTCATTTGGGATCTATGTAACTTACATATACCTTTAAAAATTTATATTTGTTACAAAACCCACCCTACCCTACTCCTTAATTATCTTCTTGCCTCACATAGAGCTCACAGTCATAGTTATAGGCTATGCAATTTTGATTTAAGGATTTGAACCATAAAAAAGAAACCACCGGAATCTACACATGGCTGAAGGGATTTAAAAACATCTAAAATTAACTTTTATAATAAAAAACTACTTAGTATGATTCATTCACTATACTCTTTCATTATACCCTATTTGCTTCTTCGTTCACAAAGTGCACACAATTATGTATGTAGGACTGAGAAAGCTATTTATTGATACAAAAACCTCTATGAAAGGTTTCTCATGATTTTACATGATAAATATGTACCAAATATTCCACACACCTTATCAAATCAAAAATTATACCTACAAACAAATTTTTAATATTCTTTTACATGTTGTTTGAACACATAACCTTAAAAGTCACCCTTTGAAGGCCTAAAAGTGTTCTTTGGGGGTTGGTTTGTTCTCAAACAGTTTATTTGATAAATGCATGATTGGGAAGGGTAAAAAAAAATTCCATTAAAATTTTTTATTCCATAATTATTCTTGATAAATCCCCTGCAATAATCTTTACTATACTTTGAGTATACCCTATCTATACAAACATGATCTCTACATAACTATAGAGGCTAGTTTATAGAACATCATGGAAAACAAGTACATGAATTGAATAAATTATTAAATGATGAAAAAAATATATATTTGAAAATATAAATAAATCATTGGAAACAACTCAATATTATATTTTATTCATTGCATACTCAGAACTTAGTCCTTTCCCACCTACAAACAAAGACCTTATTAATTTGAATTAAACACCATAAAATTATTACCAAAACCAAAAATATATGATTTTAATTTTCCCTAACTACCTATCAATGGTCACAACAAGTAAAATCTACCCTTGACACAAACTTCAAAGTTGATGTCTCCACACAAGTGGGACTTAAGACCAATTTTTACACATAAAATGTATCAAATTAACATTGATATTATCTTTCCAACTTTATGACCACTATACCACCTTATAAAATAACTAGTCTAGGACAAAACATTCACAAATTCAAATTGTGTGATTTTGGTGAGAAAACTCCCATTTCAAGTCCTAAGCTTCCTACTCACTTTTAATCATGTGGAAAGCATTAAAAAATGCATTTTTAGAATCGTCACACTATTACGACACTCTAAACAAGTCTATTGACTCTCCATTCACTTGAATTTGACATAACATGGAATAATCTTGTTCTCCTGAGTGACGTCCCTGCATCATACTCCCAAGGGGAAAAGAAAAAGTCAAACCTAGAGAGAGTTTGATATCCATTAACCCTTCCGGTTTAATCTTTATGTATTTCATGTATTTTTATTTATTACATTTAGTGTCTTCAATGAAGTGTGGCTTTCCAAACTTGACATGGTGTTGGTTCCAAGTATCTTCATTCCTTTGCTTATTCAAGATGCATGTTGCCTTACCTAAATTGGTTTGAGGAAACTAATTTTCCCAACCTAAACCTATTTTATCCTTTTAATTTATTGTCTTCACCCTTATTACTTATTATAAATTATTAAAAACGATTGACATACATACACCCTTATGCAATTCTTGCTCACATGCATGATTAAAACTAGGAAATAGAAGTTGTAGCTTGATTTGATTTGTTTGTTGCTTCTTCTTCTTTCTCCAACTATAAAAATTCTTCTTATGTTATATAATATAAACTTTTATTATGGATCTCTTTTTCACCTAATTTATTCTTTAAACCTCATGCAAAACTTCTAAAATCAATATAGAACAAAACAAACCATCATCTTGTTTACAGTGACTTACTTCTTCATCTTGCATTGAAATCACTTCTCCTCTTCTTTGAACAGTTACTAAAACATTGCATATTGCCTCCAATGCTTCATTTTATGATTTCACTTATATGAGAATTCTTAGATCATGAAGCTTCAAGACATTTCTTACTTCATCTATTGTAACTTCTTTTTCTAGTCACTTGCAACATCATAATCATGCTTTGAATAAGAATTTAGATCTTGGTTCCATACCTTGAGGTGTTTCAACTCCTTATCCTCCATTATGGTTGAAAATTACATCATTTTGATACTATGATGGTTGAATTCTATTGTCCTTACAATCTCCTTTAACTCATATGGTGCACTTCAACTACATTGGTCTTGATTTATGTAACCTTCTCTTGATATTGCTTATTCAAACAAAAAGAAATGCATTTTTATATGTAAATCAATGTATACATTTTTTTTGTAATCATACTCATACCTTATATCATGATTTAGTGTGTTCTCCATTCTTCTTAACCTATAAGAGATAGATTCCAAAGTTTCATATACCTCTATTTCAATGTCTTATCTTGGAAACTCAACATTAAACATTCTTTTTGTGTCTTAACCATCAATCTCACACATTTCTTCCTTGAATACAATGAAATTTTCACTCTCTAAAACTTGAATAACCTAAAAATAATTACCATATTCTTGCATGTCTAAATGCCTATCTTGATTATGATATATCCTCATACCACCTTTGTATACTAAAGGCCTATCATCAATAAATTAATGAGTATGCATTATATGAGATTAAAAATATTTCATGAATTTACTTTGATCATATTTTTATTTCATGTCCATGTGTATCCATTTGGCATTCCTTTCATGATCTCTTCTGATATTCATAGTTTGGCATTGACCTTATTCATGATGTCCACATTATTGATTTGATCTTTTATATTTGTACCACTTATAATTTGAAAGATCACTCTCATTCACACATAAGAATACAAATTCATCAATTAGATTTAAACTTCTTTTTCTTCTACATACCTTCTCCCACTCATATTTTACTTACTCCTGGACATTGTATGGAATTTATCCACTTAATATGCTTCTAGCTACTCTTTTAGATTGCAACATTATGACTGAATTGTCATGCTTGTTTTCACCTTCATTGAGATTCTCTTTGTCATCTAGTAACTCTTGATCTTACATTTTTATGTCCATCTTGCCTTCAACTTTTGTGTTCAACTACAAGTCAAAGTTTCCAATGCACATTGCCTCTTTTTCTCTATCACCTCATTTATTTATATTGTTTTGACTCTTAGATCTGGTTTGTCTCTCCTTGTTCTTCATTCCTTGATGAATTTTAGGTTGAATAGGATCAACCTTGTTTGCTTTTACCATAAATGCTTATATCTTCTTTAAATCTAATATTTTATTGGTGGACGCCTTTGTGTAACCTACATTAACACCATAAAACATGTTATAAGCATCAAAATTTGGAGCCTTCATGGCTCTCTCTTGTGCTTCCTTCTTGTACACTTCATTGTATAACTTCTTCTCTTGTTTGGTGTCATTCTCAAGACACTTATCCTTCATCTTTGCTATAATTTTTACCCATTTTATTTTGGTATACTCTCTATCTTCTTGATTTTTGAGCCCCTCACTTTTTCATTTAATGTCAGATACCAATTCCTTCCCACAAAGATAACTTCCTCTATTAAATATATTGATATTATCCAAAAATATTATCTCTGGTTGGTCATCTTCCATGTCCAACTTTGTGGACTCATACCTCTCTATGCCCACCATGACAAGAGTATTTGTCTTTTCTTCCTTCTTAGGGACTTTGATCAAACTCATACTCTCAAATACCTTACCAAATTATTGTTTTTTTTCCATCAACATCATTCTTTGTTCTACTCTACCTTCATCACCTTTCAAAGGTAAAAGAACATATATCATCCCATCTCTCTCTATTGTGTAAGTATTTGCTTGCCCATCATGAACAAACTTCCTATTAAAATGTCATGGCCTCCCTAAAAAACAAATGGTAAACATCCATGGTAATTATATCACACATAACTCTATCTTTATATCTACCTATATAAAATTCAACTAAAATTTGTTCACTTACGATGATTTGATGTCCTTCTTGAACCTAAGTTACCTTGAAAGGACATAGATGTAGAATCCTCTTCAATAATAGATTTTGTAAAATATACAAAGACATAATATTATCTATACTTATTCCATAAATCACCACATTGAAACACTTTCCTTTTTTTCTACATCTACTCCTAAATAAACTTCTCCTTTATACCGGTTCTTTTACTTATCCCTATTACTACATCAAAAATCTTTTCATGAGTAAAGATTATATTCTCACTTGTCTCATTTATTAATTTAACCATTTTTAATTATATTGACCATCCCTACCAACATGTGAGGGACATTTCATTACCCTAATTCCTTCTCTATTGCAATGTTAGGATTGTCCTTGAAAGGTTGGTCTATGTTTGTTTCTGAAAAAACTATCATTAGCTTTTACTCTATCAAATGTAAATGGCCTTATTTGATATGCATGATATCATGGTCTCATGATCCATTAAACTACTAAAATCTAATTTTATGGCCTCATGGCCTCTTGGACTACTTCTTAATTCTCTTCACTAGCTAACCTTGGATGGAAAGGCTCCTCTTGACCTTGTTGTCTTCCATTGCCTTCCATATTTTCTATATCTATACTCCTATCTTTGAGAGCATTCTCTATAGATTCCATTCTCACGATCAAAGGTGTAATCAATTGTGTCATTTAACCCATAAAATTCTACATTATGTGCTCTTGTTCTTTTTTGCCTCTATCCACCTGTTGTTTCACGTGTTTTTGTTCTTGGTTACCTACTTTATAGTTGATCTCTAAGCACATGGTCTCTAATATGTCTTTTGACTTGTATATTTTTATCTTCTTACATGAAGCACCAATCACCCACCACCTAGATAAAACCTACTCTAATACCAAATGATGAAGAGGATGGTCAACAAATTCACAAAACTCCTCTCACCAATGTTCTCTCTCTACAATAGGTTCAAATGGTCCTTCTTAGGTTCATTAATTATTTGACTACCTTCAGGTTCTTGTTGTCTTATCAATGTTCCTAAGAGTCCCTTGAGAACTTTCCTATCATTAGTGACAACCTTTTTGCTTATATTTATATCCTTTATTTACTTCTCCCTTTACATAGTCTTCTCCTAGTATTCTTTTTCTAGGCTAAAACTACTTGTACGACTATGTATTGAAGGAAAATGCAAAAATAATTTGAAATTAGAATATACTCTATTGATCTTGTTCTCCTCATTAAATTTCATACCATAAATCCACTTGTATCACATTCTTTTGTGCTTTTTATGTCATTACTAGGCTTAATTAGGCTTACTTTGCCTAGAAACTTAAACATGCCTCTTTTCATATGTACCAGTATAGAATATGGTCAAAAACTCCAAAATATCTTTGTATATCCAAAAACCTATAAAATTACCAATTTATATTTGTTTTCACCAGTTCAAATGTCTTAGGATTGGATTTTTCTTTTAAAACCTTAGCTTAGGGATTTTAAGGGTCTATAAGACCCAAGAGCTCACAAATTGAGTTTGTACACTGCTAACACTGTTTAAATTCTCTATGAAGTTCATTTAAGATCTATGTAACTTATTTATACCTTATCAAATTTATATTTTTCACAAAAAACACCAAATCCTACTCCTTAAGCTCACATAGAGCTCACAGTCACAATTACAAGCTTTGCAATTTTAATTAAGGATTTGAATCATAAAATAGAAACCATAAAAATGTACACATAGTTGAAGGGATTTACAAACATCTTAACTTAAATTTTAGAATCAAAAACTACTCAGTTGATGCCTTCATTATACTCTTTCCTTATACATTTTTTTCTCTTTGGTTCACAAAGTGCATGCAGTCATGTATGTAGGACTGAAAAAGTTATTTATTGATTAAAAAACCTTAAAGAAAGGTTTTCCACACATTTATATAATTATTATGTGTAAATAATCTTCCAAACACCTTATAAAATCAAAATTTATACCTAAAAATAACTCTATAATATTCTTCTACACATTTTTTAAACATACAACCTAACAGTCACCCTCTAAATTTCTAAAAGTACTCTTTGGGGGTTGCTTTATTCTTAAAAAAAAATTATTATCAATGCATGATTTAGAAGGGTCAATAAAAATTCCATTCAATTTTTTGAGTCCATGATTATTCTTAATAAATCCATTGCTATAATCTTTACCATACTTTGAGTATACCAAGTCTGTACAAACATGATCTCCATAGAAATATAGAGGATATTTTATATAAAATAATGGAAACCAAGTACATGAATTGAATCAATAATTAAATAATCACAAACCAAGACTTACCAATCTCAAACAATCATTAGAAACAACTCAATAGTAGATTTCATTCATTGTATACTCAAAACTCAATCTTTTCCCACCTATAAACATAACAAAACAAACTTGTATTCAACATTTATCAAATTTGAGGAACCTTTTTATCTTGGGTTTGATACCTTATTAATTTTAATTCCACACAATCAAATGATTACCAAAAACAAAAATACATTATTTTTATTTTCCCTAACTACCCTAACTACCTATCAATAGTCATAATAAGTAAAATCTACCCTTGACAGAAACTTTAAAGTTGATGTTTCCATACAAGTGTGACTTAAGACCATGTTTTTAGACACAAAATGTATTCAATTAACATTTCTATTCACTTTCCAAGTTTATGACCCTTAGACCACCTTGTAAAAAAACCAGTCTAGGACAAAACATTCACAAATTCAAATTGTGTGATTTTGGTGGAAAACTCCCATTTAATGTCCTAAACTTCCTATTCACTTTAAGTCATGTATAAAGCATTCCATAATGCATTTTTTAGACTCATCACACTATTATCACACCCTAAAAAACCCTATTAACTCTCCATTCACTTGAATTAGACAAATCTTGGAATCATCGTGTTCTCATGAGTGATGCCCCTGCATCAAGTGACCATGGAAATTAGATAGTTCTACACAGTGGAGATTAAGTGACACCAAAATAATGAGGGATCCTTGATGATGACCCAAATCCCATATGGTTTTCCTTGTCATAAAATATGAAGTTATAATTGATGAAACTTATGCTTTTAATATGAATTCCATGAATCCATAGTCTATAGGTGGTGTTCCAAATCAACATGATTATATGATACCATAAATTAAGGACTAATAATATGGGAAATATCTTCATAATATCTATTATGAACAAAGATCATGTGCCTAAGGCTATCAATGAGGATGAAAAAGTATTATTTTCAAAGAGATTCCCATAGGGAAGTGGGGACCTTAGACTAAAATTGGTTGAGGCACTCAAATTAGAATGGGTAAAATATCTTTCTCTAGACAAAGCACAATACTTGATCCTATAGAAAAACCAATTCTCATCATTCACATGAATCTATATATGACAATCATTTATGATCTTACATATGTCATCGAGGCTCAAATGTGATAGGGGGTCATCTTCACCCATTTTGGGTGAATGTAAATCAATATGAAGATGTGTGGAGGCATACTTTTATGGGTAAAGCTTAGACTACTAAAATACAGAGTGAACCCATTGGTTATAAAAGTTTCAATCATCTTCTATGTGGAACATGAGAGGTTCAAGGTCAATAGTATCAGGCATAAATCTCTATTAGATCTTAGAGTTTTTGTGTTATTCCATTGTAATCTTATTTTTATCATGAGTGAGTTCAGGGATTTCCCCTAAATGTAGTGAGATTAATGTCCCACATGTCAGATGATGCTAATGGACGTAGTGAAACAATAAGATTTAGGAAAGCAACAAAGGATGAAAATTTCTAAATAATGTTAGGATGAATACGAAAAACAAAACTAAGTTCAAAAAACCATGTAAATATCTGAAACATATCTAAAATAAAAGCCTTATTTTTAACATTGGGAAAAGGTCTAACAGAGATCTAAATTTAATAAAATAAAAATAGAACTTTATATAAGGTCTAACAAGGCATGATATAATGTAGTTAAAAGATACTAACAAGACAATAGGGTCTTAAAAAGTGGGAATAAGCAACTTCCTAATGCCATGAAGAATGTAGGATAGTATTCGAGTTTTATGGTATCTATCTAGTTTTCCAACTTGCACTAGGCCATAGATGTAGTTACATAACTATATCAAGGCTATTATGATCACTATCACAAAGGAATCATGTATCTCTAACTGATATAATCATTATAATTCAAGTATCTATAAGAAATAAAAAAATGGTATTGAATATGAAATTAGTCTATCTTACCAAGTACACACTACCAAGCAAGGAAATTATTAATAAACATGCACCTCTATGAAAATGAAACAAAGTTTTGAATGAAAGTTTTTTTCAAAGGGAAATGCATAAATAATTCAAGATAAGTGATAAATCTATATTTAAAATGAATCAAACCCTAGCATGTAATCTCTAACCCTAAAAATAAAACCAATCTAATATAAAATAAATGAATCATCTTGAAATCAAGGTGCCCTTAAATCATTCCCAAACATAATGTAAATAATTACCAATCGATAATATAAGGTCAATCCTAAATCTATGAATACCAATCTAAAATGTAGACATCTATCCAATTAAATGTTGTCAATATGGGAAAGAGGGAGAAGTAGGAGAAGGAAAGGAGTAGAAATCAGACCAAGTGCACAAATTGGGTGCAATGTTAATGGGTGCAACAATAGAAAAATTAACTGTGATGGAAGTAGTAACTATGGAGAAGAAATGGGGGAACCAATCTAGCTAGTGATTGAATTATTTTATCTCAAAGTTGAGTATAAATTAGAGTAAAATCAAGAGGATATATGATATATCGAGAATAAAATTCCAAGAGAGGGCCAAGATCTCCATTAGAGTTCAACAAGTGAATAAATCCAAGAGAGTAGATCAATAAAGTTGAAGAGTTGTTTGTATGAAGGAGAGTGATAATAGATGATAAGAGAGAGGTAAAGATGGACGTTTTAAAGTGATATAGGGCATACATAGGGTTTAATTTCAAAAAAAATACCATTTATAGTAGTTTAGGGATGGTTATGTGTCAAGTGGATGCATTCTAAGAAAATGGTATCCTAGGCCACTAAAGGGTATCAAAATGGGTGCCATAAGATGCCCTACCACTTATAGGGTCTCTATAGAGTGTAAAATTCTCTAAAACATTGTCGGGAGGTATTAGAAAGTGTGGGTACACCTAGTATGGAGAATGGAGGCTAGATAACTCCTTGAATAACTTAGTAAGATCAATAACATCTCTAGGTATCTAGTAGTATGCATGAATAATAGATATAAAATAATCAAGATGAATAGGGTCAAAAGAATCAAGATTAGAAATTATTAATTTGGGTAACTAAAGGTGTGTTATAAATCCCTCTTTCTATCTATCATATGTACTTTTATATAAATAGAGCAATATCTTAAATTTTTGTCACGATGCCTAGCTTATATTCTATAGTTCTGTATTACACATTTTTGTAATGATGTAGATTGTGATTAGACCTTTTGACTATATTATTCAATATAAACTTATTGTACCAACATTTATAAGTGAACATGAGATTATCCATATTAATTTATATTTAAATCTAAACTTATCCAATAAATATTGATTGGCATACACTCTCTTTCTAACGCCTTGTAGAATTTGATTGATGGTGAGGATTACAGAGTCACATAACTACATGTGATAGAACTCCTTGATGAGAAAATGGATCAATGAACTCAACCATATAAAGGTGTATTATAATAGTCTCTAAAGACATAATAATAAGAACATCAAGACTATATTAATTTAAATTGGTGGCCTTATTTTGAAGGAAAATTAATGAAACAATAATTATGAGCCATAAAATAGAGGTAAATTTGAAATTAATTGGTTAGCTACTTATATAATCATTAAAAAATTTGGTTCAAGAGAATATATTTTGGTCACACAATATGTTCAAGAACTAGTTGAATACATGAACATCATGAACTTGATGTGCTTCGATACTTAGTAGTTCATCCATTGTTTATAAGTAACCCACACTTGGGGATAGGTTTAACCTTCTTATATAAATCATCCAATCCATCTTCCACCATCCTTACCATATTCACTCTAGTTAAGATCTTGATAATGTATTTCGATCAATGTTTTAAACACATCATGGTAACATAATAAAATGTTATCTTCTAAAAAACATGGAAACCAAAATGAGATGTAGGTAATCTGGTACACATAATGTAATCTTTAGATAGTTCTTTTTATAATCACTCATGTCCATACCTTTTCAATTTACCTACCATTATTAAATATGGTTTATATTTTTCTAATATCCCTTGTACATTTAATTGAAAAAAACATAAAAACATAAAATATAGAAAATGCCAAAAATAATGAAAAATGAGAAATAAAAAATATTAGTTGTCAATTTCCTAGTCCTGATACCAATCCATAATCGAGTTTTCAAAAAATAATTATAGCTTCACTAAGATATGTCATTCCCAATCACACCCATCACATATATTGTCTCATACATCACATCATGAAGACATTTCTATCAATTTTATTCATCTATTGGGTTGTTGATTCGACATGGGGATAAAAATTTTTGTGAATGTTTCATTTATGTGCTATTTGTATTTATTATTCGTTGTTTCCTTGTTTATTATGTCTTTGTACATGTAATGGCATATTAGAAAAAATTCGTCAAGGTTATCTATATCATGGTACATATTGTCATGTTCTATATCATAATAAGTTTTCCCACACATTTAAAGTTATGTACAAGGATAATATCAAGTTCCATATTCTACACCATCATCTATCTCATCAAATCATCCATGTATTTATCTCATCATCTATTCATATACATATAAAATGACTTATTATGCAAACATGAATATAAAATTCAAGAGTGTATATCACAAGATGACATCATATCATAATGATATGACATATACATCTAATCACATAATAACAAATAACATATACATGTGCATCTATAATCATCATATCCTAGTAAAAATACATGATAAATGTGAGGAAACACAAATAAAAATCAGCATCATATATATCAATATCATTTATGTAACATGAAAGTACATATATATAATTAATGTCATACATGTATCATTATTATACATCCTATATCCATTTATAATTGTCAATCAAAACATGTAAAAAGCTATGGACAAATCTCATTTTGATCCTCTACTATAAGACTCCTAATTGGAATTTTATATGGTAGACTCTGTGGTGGTGATATTTAAGATAAACACATAGGACATGTGCTCTATGGAGGACCCATCACACCCATTGAGCACTATATAGGTTGTCCCACTGATTATTGTGACATTATTATCCTTGTTGACCTCATTTTCTATGAGGATATTTCCATTTTCCTTGAATACTAGGCATATGATGGTGCTCTATGAATAGTAGGTACCAAACCATCATAAAATTATACATAATACGCTACCTCTCTAGCTACACTTAGATTATCTAAGAAGAAATTTACTAGGCCTTATAAGGTCACAATAGAATAAGATTTGTCTCTCTCTGATAAAAACCTATGAGTGTCCTTGGTGAACTAGGATGCTTTTATTGTGATAGCCACTGTCTCATTTTCAATGAATGAAACTTGTGTCCAAATCCCTGATATCATTATGTCTTTAAATAACAATATGTGTATGATAAGAGCTATGTCAGTATTCATAACTACAAAATCATGTATCTAATGATGAATCAATGTATAATCCTTTACATATATTTTAAGCTGAGATAACATTACCACATCACTTCCATTTGTCATAACTAAGATAGTAATCAAAACCAAAATCTACACCTATATATACACATATTTATCCTTTGTTTTATCCCTATTTGGTGATGTGATAAATACATGTATAACTTTATATCCAACTAATAAAATAAAAATATGAATGAGCGAGTTAAAAATATCTATTATTTATAAAAAAAAATCTATAGTCTATCTCCCACACTTTACTATCTTATATGTTATGTAACATCTCCACCATCTCCACCTCCTTATCGACTATCTCCACCTTCCTATCCATCCACAACTTATTATAATGAATTAATGTTCTATCTATCCCTATAATCATACCTTCATAATGGCCAATATCTCATCATATCCCTAATATTCTTATACGGTGTCCTCAACCGCTGTGTAGAAATGGTTACTCACTCTAGCCTCAAATTTTCCCACCAAGCATCATACCTATTATTGTACAGACTTATAACCCAGTTAATACCACATTCTTGAGTCTGATTAACATTAATTATCAACCCATGGTATGTGGGCTTTTTAAAGATATCAATATTATATATGCATTATTAATTAATAGATTATCTTACTTACTAGTTGTAGTATAATGAACTTATATTGAATTCAGTAGATAGTTATACTATTAAATTATTATAACACAAATACAAAAATAATTCACACTTATAAATCACACATGAATCACACTTTATATAATCAAACAAATAATGAAATTAACTTGCACAATAGACTTAAACTAAAGAGGGTTAGGATCTTCATTGCAACTCCTTCTGAGGGGGCCCTTCCTCGTTCAGAACTGAGTTACAATCCTTCTCTAAGAGACTATAAAAAAATATTATAGAATAAACCTTATTATTAATTAGATCTATTTAAATATTGCTACAAAATATTACAATATTTAGAATGCAATAACTTTTACAATTCTACTAGTATGTTATTATCTATTACCAATCTAATCTAGGTATTACCATTAAATACATAAGGAAATTTATTAGCTCCAACCAAGAACACTAAACTAATAAAGTTAAAAATAATTTGGTAACTCTCATATTCAACCTCTAGGTGGTTAGTAATTAAATTTACTTATTTTAGGCCTGACCAAGTTAAGGACAATATATACTATTTTGTTGTTTTACTTCTTTTTGTCTCCTTTCCATTGTCCTTATCTTACTCATATTTAACATCACATCCAAGATTATTTACATGTGAGAAGTTTGTACAATATCTATAGAGGATCCTCTTAAATCATCCACTTGGTTTCTAATATATCTATATGTGCCCTTAAGATCTAATACAATCTTATCATAATAATAGTTCAATTCTACATAGTGGTTGTGCACTCCTTTAGCTGAAATCCTATAGTTGATATGGATAACTTGTAAGTGAAAGCTAGTAGTTTCTACATGAAACTAGTAGGTGGAAGCCTATAGTTTGATAAGGTTAACCTACAATTAAGACCCAGTAGTTTCTATAGGTAACCTATATGTGGAATCCCCTTTTATTATAGGTTTCTCTATAAGTGTTGTGCCTAAACAAGATTCTTACAGTCTTATGTTACCCTTCAAATATTTGTTAAATAAGGTTACACAAGAATAATCTAATCAAATAAAAAGCATCATTAATTCATAACATAAAATGTATATATCAATGCACACATAAAATCATAAATTCATTCATTCATTTCCATGAGTCCAAGATAGTTATGGGGATTTACATAGAAAATATATATATACTAGGTATGGATGAGTCTATAAATAAAGCAATTGGTGGCCTCATCACACCCCCTACTTAACCTCTTTCTCAACATCAATAAATCTTTGAATGCATTTTGAAACCACAACATATTATAAAATCTAGGGGCTTAGTGTAGCCCATCCCTTCAAAGATATAGAAACCTTTAGCATCATCAATGCTCTTCTATATTGTCTTCTCTACCTCTCTATCAGTTAGGACCTTTCCCTCACTGCCATGAATTGGGAAATAAAACATAGGTGGTTGAAACATCAACATAAACCATTATATCCTTATCTACCTAATAATCTCAATATATACGTATACCCTATGTATGGCCTCCCTAAGGTTTTGATGGGAATAAGGTTCCCTTCTTTTCAAAGCATCAAAGAGTTTTGCCCATCTGTGAGAACAAGAAAAAAGAATTTTCTTTCCATCTCCCTCTAAAAGACTCAATTAGTAACTCTAAATCTCTACTTGTTTCTTTATGACCCATGCTTATGGAGTATCTAAGTTCACAAAGGAGATCCATTCATTTATTATAGCTTTTGGATCTGTGATTCACCCTTAATCATTAGGGTAGCTTCTTTTTCTTTTTATCGATGCTCAAACTATTTCTTTATTCATATTTCATTAAGGACATATGAAGCATATACATTATATTAGACATCCCCCAAGTATATATTTGGATTCAAATTTGTATCATGGGGTACCACATACTAGTGTATGTAAAACTAACTCAACTATGCTTGGAGATCAAGGTTAGCATGTATAGAGACTTCAAATAAATATTTAGGGTCTCAAACCATCTAGGACTGATCATTATAGATCATGCCATATTTGAATTTAAGTCATATTTATTGTAAGTAAACAACATACACCCTAGAAGGTGATCTACACTCCATTAACAATCTAGTGGTTTCATGCATTTTAGTAACCTTTATTTTCAAATAACTGATCATAGTTTCAACCTTTTCTAGGATTTATTTTAAGTCATCTTGCTACTCTCTTGTTTCAACATATACCTTAAATATTTGTACCAACTCCTTGTGAAAAGTTTCATCATCACTGAATTTTTATTCAATAAAATTTAAGAGGTTATTAGTTTCTATTGGACTAGCAACAGAAAGATCCACATAAATTATTTCTTTTGCTACAGGTATTTTTGTAGTGGTCAATTGAGGAGAAAATCTATTGTAGAAAGGTACCAGAGCCATATCATTATCTTTTATAGGTTCCTCTGAGGGTACACTAATGCTATCTATGGGAAAGGTAGATGAAGTTGCTACAGGTACTTCAAAGGAAGTTACTACAGGTTCCTCCAATAACCTTCCTTTTTCCATAGATGGTTCAATAAATTTTTCTACCCCTAGAAGTATTTCAAGGCCTCTCTTGCCTTTCAACTCTGTTATCTCATTCCTAAACCTATATATTTATTTCATGACTTGTTCCAAGGTTTGAAACTCCTGGTCATGAAGAACTACCTCTTGTTCTACTTCTTTTTCCATAGTCTTTTCTTCAATCAATTCTTCTTCTATAGGTTGATCTATCATTCTTAGCTCTTCTTTTATGTACCTAATGTGTCTAAGGAGATCCATGTCTTCCTTAGTGAATTTGGGTGTCTTAGGTGATTGTACTTCTTCTTCCTTGATATATTCCTCTTCAGTAGACCATTATGTAATCTTGAACTCATCAAAGGTCTTTCAAATCCTCAGATCTTTCTTTTCCTTTTCATCCTCATTGATGTCTATTGCTGAGGAGGCTAGGGTTGTCTTCTGTTTCTTAATTATCTAAGATCTCCTAGGAGGAGGTCTCTTTATTCTTGATATAGAGGGGGTTTTCTTTAGTTTTATTCTACTTTTTAGGAAGGGTGGATTTCAAAACCTGTTATTTCTATGCAACAGTTGACAGAAGAAATTATTTTTCCCTTAAATCAGCCATGGTGGAAGAATCAATCCTTGGTGAGGAGACAGTTGGAGTAGTGGGAAAAGGAATATTCTACCTAGTTTGTGTGGGTGGAATTTCCTCCTCTTTTTCAAAAGAAGTTAGGACTAGTTTATTTATCCTTATTTTTCCCAAAGTAGTTTTAGATGAACCTTCAGCGGCTATGGGATGTCCAGTAGCACTAGTGCCCATAGTACCTTCTCGTGCAATATATTGGGCCTACTCTTCAGGAGATTTCTCCTCATTAATTTCCTTTTGTTGCTGAGGTTCACCAGTCTTTAGGGTTAGAAATTTTTCCCAAATGAGGTCAAGTCTAACAGTGCTTATTCCATGTTTAGCTATCAACCATATCAGACAATGATGAGATAGGGCCTTTTCAACCCCTTTTTGGTATTCTTTGGACATATTTTTTAGAATGCTCCATAGGTATTTTGGAACATTAATGGTCCTATCATGCCTTAAGTGATTGGAAAATTTAAATTAGAGAGTATAAATTAGAGATTACCTTCCTTCACAGGTCATATTTCTGATGACATATGATGATACTTCCTTCCAATTTGAGGGTAGGATGAGTCTCTCCACACCACTTTTATTTAGCACTAGCCTTTCATCTCCCTAATAGAACTATTGTCTGACTTATTGACCATTAGGTTCATCCTCCTAGTTTTTGCCTATAATTGTCAACCCTGTTGCCTGGCTTACTAGTTATTCAGTGACGAGAAATGTAATGTCATATATAGTAGCTTGCTCTCCTGTAAATGAACCTACAAATTCCCTAACAAGATAAATTCTAAAATTTCTTGAAATAAATGATCCATCCAATTTTTTGGAAGACAACTCACTTGGTTGGGTCTCCTTGAAGTTGCCTATGATATATGGGTTCCTATCTCACAAATGACCCTCCCATTCTAACTAAGTTTAGATTTATGATAACCTTTTCAGCTTATAATTATCAACACACTCAGTTCAGCTTCTATAGTCCTACCTGTAACAAAATAACTTTTTTGATAATGGTGGTTTGTAGTTGTAGGTTATAGGTTGTAGGTAATGTCATGCTTTGGATTTGTTTCAATGGGTTGTACTTTCAAGTGAAAATAATAAAAGTGATTGTTTTCCCTATTGATTGTATAACATCATCATGGGTGTTAAATCCACATATATGAAATATCTTGAAGTATGTGGTTCATGTGTATCCCTCTAACCATAAATTTTGATTTGCAACACTCCAAATAGAGATTAGAAGTGTATATCTTTATTCTGACTCTTACCTTATTAGTTAGGGGCATTTCTTAGCAATGTTTTGAATTTTTTTCTCTAATCCTCCTTCACTCCTCTAGCTTGTTAGATGTATTCCATTTATTGCTCAAAATCCCATAACCAAAGCCATAGCTTAGAGTTTGTGAAGAACTAATGTGCATGCACTAAAGAGGTGTATATAGGTGTTAGGATGTATCTATAAAAAATTTATGTGGAGTCCATACAAACTATAAATTTATGACCAACTATGGGGAAGGTTACCATAATAACTACAAAATAGCTCATTGTAACTACAAGAATACCTTCATTAGCAAAGTTTCTTATAGAAATGATGAGGGAGGTGCCTAAAATAGCTAAAAAATAGCTCATGGTAACTAGAGGAAGATGAATAGTTTTACTCATAATGAATATTTAGTTTCCTTTTTCATTTTTACCCTTAAAATAGCTAACAAGCTATTTTTCTATCTAGGCCCATTTTATGGTTTTGGGAAGATAGTAGGCTAGTTTTCTATCAAAAAATTGCCAACAATGCCCAAAAAGGTTTTTTTATTGTTTTCTTTTTTACTCTAACTACTACCTTTAGTAGAATATTTATTCTAGATCCTTGCCAAGTCATTTGTGAGGGTGATTGGTTAAGGACCATGTGAAGGTCTCATCCTTCATTCCAGAGGAGGGTTAGGATGTCCTCCTCTCCTTTTTCATCTACGTGTCAGCTATTTCTCCCTTTGTCTGGTGAGACATCATGCTGATTCAGTAAATCATTCTATCCATTTTGTAATTTCTTAAATATGTACTTGGTAAACTCCTCTTGAGTGAGTGGATTTTTGTACAACATTAGTCTATGACCATTAAACAGTAAACAAAATCTTACCATATCAATGATTTAGAGTTGTATTTATTCATTGTCATAAATATTCTCAATCTCAAATGGACCAAGCCATCTGGTATGGAGTTTACCCTGATGATCCTTGTATTTTGAATCAAAAATATGGGCCCAATCTCTTGTATTGATTTGCCTAATGTTAATGTACCTATCATGCCATCCAATCTGTTACTATTGTATAAGTTCTATGTTCTAAATGCATGTTTTTTGTATTCATCTAAGGCATTCAATTGCATAATCCTTTCTTTTTGTGCTATAGATATATCCATCCCAAGTTCTAGTGTTATTTGTAAGGTCTTGTGTTCAAATTCAATTGGCAAGACATGTTTCATCCCATAGACAAACTCATATGGAGTGAAGCTTGTAGTAGTCTTCCACATGATTCTATAAAACCAAACAACTTCAGGAAGCCTAGCCTCCCAATTCTTATGAGACATACTAACAGTCTTGGTCAAAATATTTTCTAAATCCCTGTTGGTGACTTCCACATGTCTATTGGACTGTGGATGATATGGAGTTGATTTCTTATGCCTAATACTATATTGTTGGACCATGGTAGTAATTAAACTAGAAATGAATTGGGGTCTTTGATTAATGACTATTTTTTGTGGCACATCATATCTTGTGAATATTTATTCATAGAGGAAAGTTGCCACCTTTTCATCCTTGATGTGTGTAAGAGCCTTTACTTCAACCCATTTAGTGACATAGTTAGTACATATAAGGATGTACTCTTTATTATTATATTTTGGATCAAAAGGTCCTATAAAGTTTAGGCCCCATTTTTCAAATGGTTTAAGCACCATTTGAGGCCATAAAGGCATCTCATCTGAACATGTAGGTCTCCCCATACGTTGAAATTCGTCATAATAAGAAGTATACCTTATTGCATCATTATGGAGTGACGGACAATAATATCCTATATTCAAGATTTTTACTACTATATGCTTGGCTACAAAGCGTCCTCCATAAGGTTCATCATGAAAAGATTTGAGAATATCTAAAACTTTATCATCTCTGAGACATCTTTTGATGATGGAGTCAGGCCCAATATAGAAAAAGAATTTGAATAGATATGAATATCTACCATTTTTTTGAATTAAATCACTTTTTTCTGTAGACAGGAAGTGATGTGGAAGTAACCCTATTACAAGGTATGTAGCAATATCAACATATAAAGGTGTGGTAAGGTTGAGGGAGAATAGGTGCTCATTTGAAAATGAGTCATCTGCTATGGTATCTTTTTGAGGGGATTATAGTCATGATAAGAAGTCAGCCACGACATTGTATTTACCAAGATTATATATAATAGTTAAATCAAATTATTGTAATCAAAGCAACCATCTTATCACTCTAACTAGGATAGTTGGTTTGTTCATAAGGTACCTAATGGGTACATGGTCTATATGAACAAAGACTTGATACCCTATTATGTAGTGATAGAGCATATTGATAGCATAAACTACTACCAAGAACTCTTTTTTAATGATCATGTAATTTAATTATATTTCCTATAGGTTCTTACTTAAAAAATATATGGCATAATTAAGTGCTTCTTGTTTTTAGCCTATCACAGCTCCTAGAGTAGTATCTGAAACATCTATGTGAATATAGAAAGGAAGTTTATAATTAGAACCATGTAAAACATGGGTGGTGGTCAATAATTCCTTCAATTATTTGAAGGTTGTATCATAGGTAGGAGTCCATATTAATTCAACATCTTTAGGCAATATAATGAACAATGGTGCTGCTACTTTGTTAAAATTCTTAATAAATATCCTGTAGTAACCAGCATGTCCTAAAAAAATCTTGACACCTTTCTATTTTGATGAACAAGTAGGTTTTTTATGATGCTGATTTTTGTAGGGTGAACATTAATTTTTTCAATAAATACATGGTGGCCTAAGATGATGCCTTCTATCATAATCATGTATCAATTCTTATGACTTAAAGACAAATGGTGCTCTTTATAGTGTTACAATATTTTCTCTAGGTTCTTCAGGCACTCATGAAACATTTCTCCATAAATAGTGAAGTCATGCATATATATTTATACACATTCATTGGCCATATCTATAAAGATACTTAGGACAACCCTCTAGAATGTTGCAATAGCATTACATAACCCATAAAGTAATAAAATATAAGCATAAGTACCCAAAATACAACTGAAGGTGGTCTTCTCCTAGTCTTCAAGAGCAATTCTAGTTTGGTTGTAACCACTAAAGTCATCCAAAAAGAAAAAATATTTCTTTCCACTGATATGTCCAACACCTAATCAATGAAGGGTAGAGGAAAGTGATAATTTTAGGTTGTTGTATTAAGTTCCCTATAATTTATTCATACACACCATTATCTATTTTTATTTGGTATTATTACTAATGGTGAAACCCATTCACTATCTAAGATGTGAGATATAAATCTAACAGTCAAATTTGTTTACAATTCTAGTTTGACTATTTGTCTAAGAGTTGAATTCATCCTACGTTGTGGCTGTTTGATTAGTTGGCACTCTTCAAGATGTATGCATGTTTATAGGTTTATTCCTTTCATATCCTCATAATTTTATGCAAACATGTGTTGGTTTTCATGCAGCATACTAACTAGGGACTTTTCCTCATTTGAATCCAACTTGATATTAATAAGCAATGTTTTTCCTGGAGAGATTTCAATTTGCTATGAGAGTGATTTCATCATTTTTATAATTCTAATAGATTTGGTTTGGCTATAGCTATGAGATAGTAGCTACTATAATATTTTTTATATAGAGGCATCAAAATTATCTTCTTCTTAGAGGCTAAAAAATGTGCACTCAACACATTGAAGGTGGTTGAGATCTATACAATGAGTTTGGTAATTATTCTAGAAGCAATTGGAGAGAATTGTATCTTCCTCTTGATCATCCAAGGTGCATGTATGGTTTATGTTAAATACATTAATTAAGGGAGGCTGGTTTACCATATCTTCTTCAACCAATAATATATCCTTTCATGCCAAGGTTGGCTATGTTGGAGGATAGAGGACCAACTTCTTAGTATGGTTGGCATTAGATATCAACATGTTATCTGATCTATAGCTAATGAAGGCATCATCTATGGAAATCCAAGGCCATCCTAAGATAATAAGGTATCCACCCAAATTAGACTTTGGTTGTAGCATCATTAAATCTAGAGGATACTCCCAAGAATCTATAGTAATGACAAGACCTTCTATGACTCCTAGCCTGATTGTAGACCTATCAACCACTTGTAGTATTGTAGATATGAGATGAATATTATTCATCTATAGCTTTTTCATGGGTTAATTTATCATTACATTTATTTCAGCCCCCAAGTCTATCAATGTATTAGACAATTACTAGTCATGGATTTGGATTGTTACTACTTGGCATCATGGATCTGAATATTTATTTGGTAAGGTGGTTTCTCAGCATAATTTCTACCATCTAGCCAATCACATGCACTATATTGGGATCCATATTCTTCCTTCTAGGTTTACATAGACATAAGTCTCTAATGGCTTTAGAATATATGGGCACATCCTTGATGACTTGGAAGAGAATAATTTTAACATAGAGATTCCTAAGCTATCATATGAAATCAAATTTAGGCTCAATTGCATGGTGTTAAAGTCTAAGATGTATTATAAATGGTGGGGTCATTTCATCAATAGCTTTATTTGCTAGTTCATAGAGTTCTTGTGGTGGTCAAGGTGGGTTATCATGATCATTTGTAGTTTCCTAATCTAATTCCATTATTATAGGTGGGACTATAGGTGGTATAAATTTCCTTAAACATAGGTGAACTTCATTTATATTCATTTTATATGTTAGGTACTAGATCCGTTTAGTACTTAATGTTGGATATACTAGCTTATTTATAGGATTATACATAGGTTGGGTAGGGATATGATTAGGATTAGTTTCATCTTATGTATTAGGCATAAGAGTAGGACGTTGTTAATTTTTTTGTGGAGGGAATCCTCCTTGATGGTTTCCCTAGGGCTGATTGGATCTCCACAGCTACTGTGACTAGTTTATGAAGGGTGGGTCTTAGGGTGGTTACCAATCTTGTATCCAAGGTGGGGATACATTCTATGGAGGTTGTCAAGAGGTGGTGGTGTAGCTTGTCTGAGGTTGATGCCAACTAGAATTAGGAGGTGGGACATTCATCCATGGACTAGTCCAATTGGGAGTAGTATTTTCAAATTGTGAATTAAAAGAGGTAGACTTTGTAAATGGCAAATTTTTTCCCATACCTAGATAAGATGGTCATTTAATCCATAGATTTTTTTTTGCAACATAGAAAACCTAGTCCCCATCTCCTCTTATAGTGTGTAGCTCTACTATTTATAATTATTTAGCTATGATGTTATCTACTTTAGCCCGAACCTCATGACACTTATAATTTGTTTTCTTCTTCTTACAATCTAGATAATAGATGGTCAAATCTTGATCCAATGATACTTTATTTTGCCTTGAGTTTAGGCTATCTATCTGAGTGGCCAAGTGACTAATGATATCATATTTCATGTCTTGTAATAGTTTACTAACTTTAAATTTTGATAGGCCACTTGGAGCTATCAGTGGAAGCTTGATGCTCCTAACTTTATTTATGGTAGACCTGGAATAATTATTGATTAACTCCTTGATGTCTATGAATGGAAGATGGGATATATATCTCCCACTCATTAGGTTTAAGGATTCTAGAAAATATTTTATAACTCCTTTTATGAAGATCAATTTTAGAGGCTCTTCTTCTAATGGCCTTTGCTTGAATTGTTATATACTTAACATTAACCATTCAACATAGTCTTCCAAAGATTCTTCCCCTTGTTTAGTCATCCTAAAGATATCATTTCTTCTATAATTTCTTCCTCATCGATATTCATGATACTTATCCAAAGTTTATTTTTCATGTCCTCCCAAGTGTGGACTAAATTACTACCCAGTCCCATGAATCAGTGAAGTTTGGAGTCTTTGAGGGTGGAAGGAAATTTTTTTAATTTATATGTATCTTACTTATAATCATAGCTTCTATAGAGGGTATCAAATTCAAATAGAATTGTGTCTAGGTCTTTTGATAATGTACCTCTAAAATTTGGCAAGGCTGAGGGCAGGATATTTTTTCATTTATATTATGGTTGTTGCATCTTGAATAGGAAATTCAAAATTAATTGTGTTTGGAGTCCTGTTGTCATCCAATAACTCTCCTTCTCCATTCATAATATATTTTCTTGTGATATAGGTACTCAGGATCACGTCTTCAAATTTTGTATTAGTCCTATCATCAGTATGATAGTAAACACTTATTTTCTAATAAATAGTCCTTTTATCAAATTATAAATCTAAAGACTCCCCTAAGCTTTTTTTGATTTTTTCAAGAAAGCCTTGTTGGAATGTTGTTGTAATGTTACTTTTTGGAATGTTTAGTTCATGAAGTTCTTCTCCTTCATTTCTCTTTACTAACTCAGCTAATGCTTCATGCACTTATATTTCCTTTTAGAAAGTCAAATGTACTTCTTCTATAAGCTACCCCCTTTGATTTTTAGTGTTTTCTTCATTAAGATCCCTTCAGCTTATGATACATTTTTAAATAGGATTCTTAGTTGCTATAGGTATTTGTGGTTCTTTCCTGATAGTAACTTCTGGTTTGTTTGATAAGAATCTCCCTTAAATATCTCATTCTCTCTGCATAAACATTATGCCACTCCTTCAACTGTTATGTCCCTTCCTACACAAGGATAGTGTGTTTTTCATGTGTTCCACGGGGTTGATTTAGAATAAGCACAAAATAAAATGTAGAGAAATAAAGGAGTGTAGAAATCAAAATGATTATAATTAAAATTTTACTTATAAAAAGTAGTAAATTTATCTACTAAAAGTAGGAAAATTACTCTAGAAAAAAAGAAATAAAAGTAGGAAAATTACCCTAAAAGGTAGGAAATAAAAGCATAAAATGAAAGGCACACTTTGCAGAAAGTAAATCACTCTTATAGGAAAATAAATTCTAAAGAAAACCATTAACTAAGTAAATCACAAGATTGCAAAGAGACATTCAAATTTTTACACCATCAACATCTAATAACCTAGACATCTATCATAAGACACCATAGTGCCCTCACACAACTTGCCCGATTGGGTAGAATAGTACATTAATCAATCCTAAAAAGCAATAATTGATCTAGAAAGCAATAACTGACACCCTCCCTGATAAAGGAACCAAAATGTTGTGCAGACTTATTACCTAATTAATACCATATTCTTGAGTCTAATTAACATTAATTGTCAACCCAAGGTATGTAGGCCTTTCAACGATGTCATCACTATATATGCATTATTGATCCATAGATTATCTTGCTTATTAGTTGTAGAACAATGAACTTAAACTGAATTCACCAGATAGTTATACTATGAAATTATTAAAATAGAAATACAAAAATACTTTAAACTTATGAATCAAACATTCATGACACTTTATATAATCAAACTAATAATGAAATCAACTTACACAAGATACTTAAACTAAAGAGGGTCAAGGTCTTCACTATAACTCCTTCCAAGGGGGGCCTTCCTCATTCATAACTGAGTTCCAATCCTTCTCTGAGAGACTTTACAAAAGATTTTTATGGAATCAACCTTCTCATTACTCAAATCTATAGCATTTAAAGATTGTTACATAATATCACAATATTCAGAATGCAATGACTTCTACAATTCTAATACCATGCTATTATCTATTATCAATCTAATCTATGTTCTGCCATTAAATACATAAGGTAATTTATTATCTCTAACCAAAAACACTAAACCAAGAAAGATACAAATACTTTGGGAAATACCCAAGTCTACCACTTATGTATCTCTCACACCCTTCACTCATACCATATACTACCTTAGAGTATCAACCAATCATTTGTATCCACCTAAATATCCACCCTAGGCCCCAATATGGTACCTCCCTTGGTTCTCTACCAAAAACATGTTGTGTTGTATAAATAACCTACTCAACACTTAATTGTTATAAAACCCTATTAGGTCTGTATCACTTGATGATGAAATCTCTTCACCCCATGATACAACACAATATCTAAGTATCTAAAAAATTACATCATCAACCTAGCTAATCTGAATCACATCTATGGCATTAAAATAATATCTACTACATGTAGCTTATCCAATGCCCATATGTATAGATTTGGGTCTCCCAAATGATGATGATGTCCATCGTTAACTATCTCCCATACCTATATTAGTGTCTTATCTTAGGCCCTCTATCATTGTCTCCCTAATGGCCACATCATATCTATATTCTCCGGTACCCATACCTTCTATAACATGGATGACCTAATGTTATTCCCATCCTTGTACACTAATAAATTCAAATCCCTTTAAAGTTGTGCTAATACATAAGGACCCCATGAAAACACTATGACCCAATAAATAATATTTGTAAACATATATACCATGTCCATTTCAAATAATTATCTAGTCTTGTCAGGTATAAATATGCCATTGGCAATTTGCATAATAACTAGGGGAAATTGACCCATTAAAACCTATGCTAAACATGCATCTAAATCAATACCATGTCTACAAAATGGGATATACGTCTTATCCTTTAGTTTATACATTACTATTATTAGATCCCCATCCATTTAGTACACTTGTTTTTTATAAATCGAGACATTAAAAATCCACCAAATGTCCTTTTTCATTACCATCATCTCACCCATTAGTAGGTGAAATATACTAATCTTAGAGTGTCACTTCTTAGCTAGTGTTGTAAACATTGAAATATCTTCCATGATATTAGACATTCTCACCACATAGTATAGCCCTACCACCTCTATAATTCTGAACATAGCCTTCTCTAACTATCTCACTAATTACAACACCATCAATTGGCACTACTAACTAAACATAATAATAAAATGCTCATGCAAACATAAAAATAACATGGTTAGTCATTTTTTTCTCATTTCATCTAAAAAACACTAATTTTTACAAAAATGTTATTATATATGTAGATGTTGTGACATATACCTAGACATAATAAAATTTTCTTAAATAACGAAGTTATGTAAATGGTACAACATCCTAGGCATATGACATTGCTATCACACAAATATTGCAGTATATATGTAAACATTGCTCATTCAAAAACATTAAGAAATACTACACAAACACCATTTAAACTACACAAAAATTATAACAAAAAAAATCATCATAATATATATGTCTCACATGTTATATTAACCCCTATTTAGAGCAAAAAGGCAAATTTTAATTAAAAAAAAGTTATCTTATCGATGGCCCACCCTCATCTAGACATCATTGCTCCCTCACCCTATCACAAAGTACTTGTCTTAGGGTATGTGGTCCATTTTTTTAGTAAATGAATCATAAAACATAGATCAAAACTATTTTCCAAGTGTTATAATGCAAATTAATTAGTTTTACACTACCTTCAATGATTATTTATCATCCTCCCTACATTTCAATATCATTTTTTTCCATTTTCACCTCCCTCTAAAATATTTCATCATCTTAACCCCCTTTTCATCATTTTAAACCCTTTTAATCATGTTTTCCTTATTTCAACCTAATTTTAAGTATTTTGGCCTTCATTTCTCCATTTTTATCTCATTTTCTTTTAATTTTTATGCCTTTCTTCTCATTTTTAAGATCCCATCTATGTTCTTCACCCCCACATTCCATCTCCAAAGGTCATCACATCATATAATATTCATCACACACCACTAGAGGAATCCTTATGTGACCTTTTTTCTTGGCTTCCTCATTATTTGTAAATTCATTATTCTACCCATTTTTTTCCCATCACAATTGCATTTCAAAGAGTTCTAAAATTTATATTCTTCATATCCACCACCATGGTGTTATAAATATTCACCATCATGACTATTCACTTATTCACACTATCAACTCTAAATCAACTATTGCATCCTTATTTCATCCCAATTCATGACATAGACCTAATCTAACCCATTATTAAATCCTAATAAAATCCTAATTCTATCATTAACATGTCCCTAGTTGAACCCATCACTATTTATGACATCATACCCAATCAATTAATCAATCAAACTAATTGCACAATTAAACCTTGAAAATCCACCCAAATTCTTAACTGAATTAATCAATTAAATAATCCTATTAAAGAGTTGATTAATACTAATATAAAAACCATGTAAATATAATTTCAATAAAATCATAAATTGATAGATAAAAAATAATCAAACCATTCCAAATCCCCAAGCCAATAACTCCAAAATCCAATGCAAGGGAAATAAAGTATAATCAAGCCACTCTTCATAAAAACAAAATCCTTATATCCTCAACCTCCAACATTTAATTCATAACTCAAACCATTTAATGAGGATGTTGAGTCATTTATTTACCTTTATCTTAAATTACACTAAATAATCCATATCATTTAAAAATATATATAAATTGGGGACCCTTCCCCCACATGAAACAAGACAAGTGACCATAACTACATTCTAACAATTAAGAGAGAAAATGTTGTGATCAATCTATCCACTTATTTATAAAATATTTTATTTAAAAATGGAGAATGATGTATTTTATTCTTGTAAAATTGAATTGATTTACCACATTCTAATCTCAAATCTAAGAAGATAAATGTCAGCTTCTTCCTTAGTGATGAAATTCAAGTAGGTAGGCCTTAAGAAGACAAATGTTTAATGCTTTTTGAATGTAAAATGATTTTATAGTTTGTGAAAAATATAAAAAGAGTGTAACTAAAATGGTAATTTGAAAAACTACCTATTTAAGCTATATGAATTACTCTAAGCATGTAATAAATGAAAAGGAAAGGTGAATTAATTACTAGTAAATATAGGTTAATTATTTGATTGAGAATAGTATAGATTCGATTCATGCAACACTATATACAAACAATACATAACATAGGTGATTAGGTTATTATTTTTTTGCATAAATAAGGTCTATAAGAATTGAATAGGTTACAATTTTATAGACTACAAGCTTGTGAAAAATTGTACTGAAAGCATAACAAAAATAATAGAGAGAGAAAGGAAAAAACCTTGATGGTCTTGAAGATTTTTTACATTTAAATTTTTTATGTTATTCTACTAAAATTTTGTTTCAAAATATTTCCAATTGAGTCACTTGGTTTGACCAAGTTTGTAAATCCCTGTATGTTGAAAATTAAATAATGAACATAGTCAACTAGTTTGACTACGTTTACAAACCTATATGTTGATAAAAGAGAATAATGGATAGATTTGACTAGTTAGACTATGTATGCCAATCTAGAGATAAAGAAGAATACTATGTTTAACTACTTGATCTAGTAACCTATAATGCCCAAAGACATGGACATAGAGAACATAGTGATTTTGGATTGATTGTGTATCAAACATGTAGATAAAAAGTTAGAACTATATTAAATGGTTCAATAAATTACTAAAAATATATAAAATATAATATGATGACAAAAAATGATGGTGTGAAATAAAATTTGAAAGGGTTAAATTTACATCAGATTAATGAGAATGTATGGAAATGAAAATGCAACTGATCTATAAATCAATCCTATCTCAGAGAAGATAAATACTACTTACACTTCTGATTGTTGATACATTAGATATTGGAGTTCATGACCAAGATGGATCTTCTAAACCTATATAATGGATCTCTTACCACAATAATATCACTAGAGATCATTCCAAATCCTCTAGTCAAGCAAAACTATAGAACTTTAACTAGGTTCTATGTTTTCATATTCACAAAGTAAATGACAATTAAATTAAAAGCCTAATCTAGTGCTCACCAAAGCTTATGGAAACAAATTGGGGTTAGTAAACATAAAATTAAACATGCATAAGATAATCATAATTAAGTTATGTATAGGTAGAAGCCTAATGCATGGAGAGAGCAATATATTCAAGATTCATTAATTTTGATACATCTATCTACTAAAGTAGTTGAGTAAAGTTAGAGATACTTACCTTGAAGATGGACTCATCAAGACTCAATATCTCCTTTGGCCAAAGGTGCTTTACAAGAGGTTTTTGATGTTTGTAAGGATAACTAAGAAAGGCCAAAACATCCAAGACTTTTCCACAAGACAATATTCTTCTTCAAGTGTAAAACCTAAGAAATGACTCCTCAAGTTGAATGGAAGAATAGTATATTTTAAATAAGTGAAAATGAATGATTAACTCTTATTATCTCTATAATAATGGTGAAATAAATGTGTATATGTAGTTGAATATAAACCTAGACCTTTATGAAAGTTTAGCCAACATAGTCGGCCCATATGATTTTATATTATTATTGAAAAAATCTAATTAGGTCATGGTCTAGGTTAGTCAAGGGCCTACCTAGACACTAAATGAGTTTTATCAATTAGTGTATAGGGTCAATGGGGCTGATAGTGTAATGTAAACCATTATAAATGGTTTTAGGCTAGGGAAGGGCTAATGAAAGCATAACATGACTAGAGGAGGCTGAAAAAGAGGAGACAAATCTTAGGGGAGTGTTTATAGAGAAGGTTGGTTTGATAAGAAGTGGTAGTATAGGGACAAAAATATAGTGAAGCAACAATGGGCTGCCCACCCCTTTCCTGGCGCACCCTTTAAGGTGTGAACTCATATATATTGAGACTTTATGGGTTCCTACAAGAGAGAAAGGATTAATAATTGATAAATGTTGAAATTATTATGTGTATAGATAATTCATGACTTGTTGAAAAGGGGTGTGACTAGAAATAAGGAATTGATTATGATGAGACATTTTCACCCACTATGAAGATCAAAACCATCAAAGTTATTTTCTCATTGGTAGCACAAAAAGGATGGAAACTTTAGTAGATGGACATAAAGAGTGATTTCATGAACGGTGATATCAAGGAATAAGTGTACATGACCCAAATAAAAATATTTATTAACGAATAGCATACATAAAAGGTATGTCATCTAATTACGTCACTTTATGGACTTAAGCAGGAAACAAGGGCATGGTACATTAAGATAGATGATAATCTATTATAACATGGATTCGTTCATATCTCCTTAGATTAAAATTATTATATCAATAATGTAGGCATAGAGATTGTCATTATTGTTTTGTATGTGGATGATATTATGAACATAAGAATCTTAGATGATATTATCCAAGAAGTGAAGATTGACTTGAATTAATCCTTCAAGATGACAAACCCAGGGCTACTTCATTACTGTCTTGGCTTGGAGATATGGAAAAAGAAAATCACATTCTTGTCTCATAAATGAGATATGTCAAGACACTACTTGAGAAATATGAGATGAATGACTATAAACCATTGTCATATTTGATGGAGAAAGGTTTATAATTATTTATATTTTAGGGCTCAGCTTAAGTAGATATAACTAACTAGAGTCAACTCATTGGGAGTCTCATTTACCTGACATATACCAAACTAGATATATACTTTGGTGTTAGCTATCTTTCAAGATTCATGCAGGAGCCAAAGAAGTGTCATTGGGTTATATTAAATTGATTTTTTATATATGTTTGAGGTACAATATATTATGGTATGGAATATAATAATAACTAACATTTATTATTGAAATATTATACAAAATTAGACTATGTAAGATTTGTTGATGATAAGAAATAAACTACATGATATATCTTTCATCCAGATCTGAATTGATTTCATATATTAGTAAGAAGTAATTTGTAGATGTTCTCTCATCCATAAGGGTAGAATATCATGTCACATGAGGAAACATGTATATAAATTTGGCAACATCACATTCTATGTAACATGGATATTCCTGAAGATCATCTATCAATCCTATCTTATAATAATCAAGGTGTTTTTAATCATGCCAAGAATATAGTGTTTCATGAAATAATGAAACACATTAATGTCCATTGTCATTACATTTTTAAAAAAGGTCTTTAACCACCATATTCAGCTCTAACACTTCCCAATAAATTTCCATATAGAAAATAAACTCACCAAGTCTCTTATCAAGGTGAAATTTAATTTATTTTAGGTGTAGGTTTGTAAAAATAATGTAATAAAAGAGGGAATGTTAGTGTATTTTTATGTATTACATTGTTAACTTAACTAGTAGTTATTATTTAAGTGTTACAATTTGGTAGTTAAATGAATAGTTATATTTATTTCAGCCATTTTTTAAATGTACATATGCAAAAATCTATCAATGATCAAATAATTGAAGCATTTTACTCACTACATGTATATTTTAACATTTAAGTTTTATGGAGGATAGAGAACCATCAAACTAATTTATATCATTTAGTATGTCTAAACAGGGAGAAGAAATATTAATTTAATTTATATTATTTAACATTTATAGAAAAGGAAAAAAACCATCAATTTAGTTTGCATCATCTAATTTTTATAGAGAAGGATAAGTAACATCACAATTAATTTCCAAATAAGAACTAATATCACATTATAATTAAGTAAATAACATGTCCACATTTTCCATGCTAAAGAGTATCATCACAAGTAGCCATATTATTACAAGGTAATACCTCATGAGTATTAAAAATTATAACACCTATAAATTATGTTATTTTATTATTTATGAGTAATTTTATAAAATAATTGATGGGTTAATTCATTATTACTTTCCTCTTGTTCTAGTATGCGATTAGTGTAAGAATGTAAGGAAGAAGTATAGTAAGTAGGTTCTTTGATTTCAAAATTAGTTTAATAATTTTATTCTTCAATATAGTAATAATTATACTCATTATCATAATAATTTTCATAATCAATCACCATAATATTCTTCATGTAAAATATTAACATTATTAATCACACAAATTTGATCATTTATCCATTAGTTATTATAGACAAAAGGCACATATTATTTTAGAGTATAAGGTCACAAAAATTAGGGTTATTAGGAATTTCAAATTCATCACTCATTTTTAATTTACAAAACATTTACATATGAATAATAAACAACACAAAACCTACTCCCAAGATAATATAAAGTATATATAATAGTGCCTTGACAAGGGTCAAAAGAACCAACCACTCTAAAAAATTGATAAGGATTATTTTTGAATATAAATAATTTGTGGATAAGATATATAATTTTAACCTTTGTGGATAAAATTACATGATTTTAACCCCAAATTATTTTTAAAATATACACATCCTTTGCAATGTAGACTGAATTTACTTTAAAAAGTTAAAATGCAAATTATAGAGAATTTATATGGAGTAAGTGCACAAACATTGGGGGCCAAAAAGTTGACACATTTTTTTGTGATTAATCTGATTTAAATGTTTTAACATATGTATTTTATAAAAAAAATTAGGAGGAATTGGCTCATAGGCTTGGTGATTACTGAGCCTAAACCATGTACACAATTTTAGTATTTATAACTACATATGTGATTCTATTATTATAAGTAAAAATTTAGTTATATATTCCTTAATATATGAATTGAGTGCATATATAAAACTAAATATAAGTCCTAAACACCAAATCTTATACTATATATTCTAAAACCTAAACCAATTAGGTTCATATGGTTCAAATTTAGCCCAAGTCACAACACTAATTGCCTTAATTGACTAATTGGATCAATATATGAGTATATTTAGGATAATTGAGATACAAATAATATTTTTAGTCATAAATATGTTTAAATATCTCAAATAATTCCCAATTACCCAATTAAATTCATGATTAGATAATATACCTTAAACCTTAAACCTTAAGCCTTAAACCATAAACCCTAAATCATAATCCTTAAAGCCTAAGCCCACAAATTTATCCCTAATTAGCATCTTTTAGAGTAATAAATAGATTAATAGGGATTAATTTAACCTAAATCAAATAAATAATTATCCTAATTATTTAATTGGCCTAATTTATTATGACATTGGGTCTAATTGAGCCCAAAATCATATTTATTAGTCACAAATATGTTCAATGAGTTAAAATTTACTATAATTACCTTCATGATTAGACCCTAAACCCTCAACCATTAAACCTAAGCCCTAAATATTTAATCCATATCATAAAATTGTAAACCCTAAACCAATAAATTTATCCCCAATTAACATCCCTTAAATTAAGCATTAAGTTCAAGCTCAGTTTGGTCCAAATCACATCACTAATTGCATTAATTGACTAATTTCCTCAATTTATGATGCCAATAGGTCTAATAGAGAGCTAATAATAACATTATGTAGTCAAAAATATGTTTAATGAGCTCAAATTCATCCCAATTACCTTTAGATTAGAACTTATGTACCCTAAAACCTAAACTCTAAACTGTAAACCCTAAGCCCTATGCTCTAAAACTTAAATACTACAGTCTAAACCATAAGCCATAAGCCCTAAACCAATTGATTTATCCCCCATTGAACATCATATAGAGTAATAATAAGGTTCACAAGGCTTAATCTAGTAAAAAAAACATCATTGATTTCCTAAATTGAGTAATTAGTTCAATTTGTGATGACATTGGTACAAAATAAGCCCAAAATCACATTTTCTAGTCTAAAATAAGTTCAATGAGCTCAAATCATCCCAAATTTCATTTAGGATTGGACCTTATAACCTAAACCCTAAGCCATAAATCCTAGACTCCAAACCCTAAGCCAATAAATTTAGCCCCAATTAACATATTTTAGTGTAATATTTACATTCCCAAGGCTCAATTTAGATTAAATCACATCATTGATTTCCCCTAATTGACCAATGGTCTCAATTTGTGATGACAGTTGAGATAATTGGGTCTAAAATCACATTTTCTGACTAAAAAAAGGTCTAACAAGCTCAAAATTTTCCTAATTGCATTCATCATTGGACTATATACCCTTAATCACAATCCCTAAGACCTAAGCCATAACTAATAAACCCTAAAACTTAAATCATAAACTATAAACACTAAACCATTAACTTTAACATTAATTTACATCATTTATAATAATAATTAGGTTTTCAGGTATGAATTTAGCCCAAATCACATCACTAATTTTCCTAATTGACTAATTAGCTCAATATTAGGTGATATCAGGATAAATTGAGCCCAAAATAACATCACATAGTCATAAATAGGTTCAATGAGCTAAAACTAGAAACAATTGAATTTCTTATCAACCCCTAAAGTCTCAACCATAAAAGCTAAAACCTAAGCCCTAAGATGTAAATCTTAAACTCTAAATCCTAAACTAATTAATTTATCCATAATTATCATATCTTAGTGTAATAATTAATATTAGGTGAAATTTGGTCTAAATCACATCAATGATTACCTTAATTGACTAATTGGTTCAATTTATGATGAAAATGGGGATAATTAAGCCTACAATCATTTTTTTATAGTCATAAATAGGATCAATGAGCTCAAAATTCCCCAAATTTCCTTTGTAATTGGACCCTATGTATTCTAAACCTTAAACCCTAGACAATAAACTATATGCCCTAATACCTAAACCTTAAACTCTAAACCAATTGGTTTAGCCCTAATAAACATTATTTAGAGTAATAATTAGGTTTGCATGCCAAATTTATTCTAAATCACTTCATTGAATACCTAAATTAACTAATTAGATCAAATTCTGATGACATTGGGATAAATTGAGCCAAAAATCATAATATGTAATCATAAATAAGTTCAATGTTCTCAAATTAGGCCTAATAGCCTTTGAGATTAGACCCTTTAACCTAAACCATAAAACCTATTGTTGAAGAGTTATCAATGATTTCATCGTGATGTAATGGAGGTGTCCTAGTGAGTGGATGATGTTATTTGATATCCCAAGTAACAATGACAAAGTGTGCAATGTTCTTGTTCTAGTGTACTTTATGTTGGCTTGGTTGATCTTCAGTTTTGGCATGATTAGAGATATTCAAAGATGAGTATGGTGGTTGGATCACATGTAAGAGGTCCCTATGATGTTATATATTCTTTAATTACTTGTATGCATAAGTGGAATTCATGTGCTTGTCCATAGTTTTTATCTAGATAGTTTGGTATAATGGTAGGAAATATGAGTAGGTAGTTTGATGACATCATCATTTCCATGTGGGAATGATTCAAGGGGAGTTGGTTATATGGTTTTGATCAAATTAGTCCCTAGTTGTTATGTGATATATCTCAAGTCATTCATCAAAGCATGATCAAATATATGAAGGTGTAAAATTGGCTTCTCAGTTAGAATTCATTATTTTCCCATACTTAGCCAAATTGGCAATGTGGCCAAGAAGAGCCAAGTAAGTAGTTCGATGATGGAATATATCACACACATGGAAATATTAATAAATTGTGATCAAATGGGTTTGTTCAATTTTTGACCTAGTTTATTTTTACTAATTTTTATATCTTGAAATGAAGCACGTCAAAATATATGTCTATGCAAAGTTACGCTCCCAGGTAGTTTGACTATGCTTTTCCATACTTAGCCAATTTTGCAATGTGGCAAGAAGAACCAAGTGATGAATTTGATGACGTTATATATTACACATGTAAATGTATCAAGATAAATTGATCATATGGTTTTGTTTAGTTTTTAGCATAGATTATTTTCTCTAAATTCAGATCATGCACTGAAACGTGGTAAAATTTATGCTTGCTCAAAGTTGGCCTCTGAGGTAGGTTTTGACATAATTGGCTCTATGGAAAAAAATTTTAAGGCATTTTAATGGTATCATAACTCCCATACACAAGGGTTTCAAGATCATTAAGTCAAATGTCTATATTCTTGTATGTGAGGAGATTATCTAGTCCAAATTTGAGATCTTGTGTCAAAGTGTAGAAGAAGTTAGGAAGGATTAGAAATGGATACTCAAGCATATTGAAAGAGTCCCCATACTTAGTCATTTTTGAAAGAGTTAAATCTCAAGAAAGATCAATAGTGTGTTTCTCTAAGAAGTTAGGAAGAAACAAGATAAAGATACGTGTATAATGTTTAATGACTGATCAAAGTTATAGTATAAGGATACAATGATGAGTAGTTATTCATACAGACTAATCAAATGGTGAGTGTTGATAGTCAAACACTTGGTTGATCCATAGAGATTGACGGAGCATGTTGAGTTAATATTTTAAGATTACATGAAATGAGGTCAATTGGATTGAGTTTTAACATTTAAGAATTGGTTCCTATGTGTTAAAGATCGATTAAGATCAAAAAATTGTATTTGATCTAAGCTAAGAGGACATAAGATGTGAGCATAGTGTTTGAATTTTAACTATGACTATTTGTATTTGAATATTTAAATTTATGAAGGAAAGACCAATGTCTAGTTTTTGGACCATAAAATTGAATATAATTCAAATTTTCTATTGTAGTAAAAATAAAAGTGGTAGAGGACTCCAAGGCACTTTTTCCAATATGGATTTGAAGATCTGAAAGTGAGTACAATCAAAGATATTCAACCTAGAAGTTGACTTTGTGTTTGAGCTTATTCTGCAAGTAACCTGAGAAGATTAATTGAGTTTATATAGATGTTGTTTCAATGTTTCATGGTAAATTAGATATTAGGTGGTATTTTATAGTACATGAGGATGCTCTATGAGTATTTTAGAGGTATGATCAATCTAACTTGAGTATAAACAATGCTTAAGAAGTTGACAATATGTTCAGTAATGGTGTTCCTTTGTATAAGGTCTCTATTTAAGTTATTATAGCATATGTAGAGGTGAGATAAGATGAGTATGATCATTTAAGGATGTTTTAGGGGACATAAGGAATGGACCCATGTATTTGAAAGTGATTATGTGTTCTTATTTTTGTTCGATGGTGTGCTAAATTTGTGAATAGGCATCTATGAGACTAATATTAGCTACAAGGGCCTTATTAAAAGGTGTAGTTGCTTAAGTGTGACCCATGTGAGATGCCTTAAGGGTGAAGTCATGTATTGTGTCTGATAAGGATTAATGTGGACTTAATAATTCATGATATCTATATATATAGTGAAATCAAAGATAATGATTTCTAAACTTAAGGGGGAAGATTTGAGAGATTTGGAGAGTGAAGAAAAGGAGAGGATAGAAAGAGTGCCTAACTATTAGGTTGATGAGCAAAAGAGATTAAGGACTATGTATATGATCTATAGAACATGTTTTTTTTATGATAGTATATTAAACTTGTAGTTTGAAGTTATGTGAAGAGATCTAAGTGTGTATATAAGGACCGTTTGAGTGAATAATGATATAGATTGTGGCATAATTATGTGAGAGTCTTATTTGAGAAAGAGAGAGAGGTTGTACAAGGGTTATATAATTAAAAGGTCCATCATTAGGTGTTAAAGAAATCATTTTTAAGGTATAATTGTTCTTCTTAAGGGAAGTATAAAGGAATTAATCTTCCTTAGGGGATATTGCTCTTTGTGAAATAGGGTTTCACTAAATACCTTGGATCAAAAAAACATGATCAAGGTTCTAGGTTAGAAAGACTTTATCAAATTTTCCCGATTAAAAGGACTTAATGAGTCTCTTATTTGTAAACATATTATAGGGAATTAGTCCATGTGTTTACATGATTGAGAGTGGTTTTTATTCTCCAGAAGGGTTTATAATGTAGATCTTATGTTGTGTTTATGAACTTGCATTATCTTCATTATTCACTATTATGAATAGTGTGCTTGCTTCATGAATGATTGTATTATATGCTTAATTATTTGTAAGGGTTTGGAAATTTAATTGGATTATTTCTCACCACGAATTTACCCCCCCCCTCTCTCAGTGGATTTTACCTCTAACAATTGGTATCAGACCATGTCATTCATAAAAAAATTAACCAATTCAATGTGATCAAAGGTACAATGGTTGACCTAGAGGTTATGGCTTGAATTCAAGATAATCTAGTTTGTAATTTATTAGAAGTTAAGAATGTGAAGACACAAGTCCAAAAGCTATAGGTAACACTCAAGAATTTGTAGTTCATGATGAATAAAGATCTCAATCAAAATAAAGTCATGACCTTCTCGAATGTGCTCTTTTCAAAAGATAATAGGGATTTTAGATCCACCAAAAGGATTAAGACTAAAAACACATTGAGAGGTAATGGTCAAGAGGAAAGAGGATCAAACATGAATAATGTCTTCAATGGGTCTTTCTTATCCTTCAATCAATTTGGTCATAGATATAGGAATTGCTCTCTCTCTATAGATAAAAATGGATCTCATATTATATAATTGTAACCAACAAGGTCATATAGCTAAAAAATGTAGATGATATTTTTGGAAAAAGGATATACAAGTCATTAACACCATCAAATGGTTCAAGGAGACTAAGTCTAAAGAAGAAAAGAAGAAAAATTTAAGTAAACCACCAAAGGAAGAGTCATTGTCTGTATTCCATTTATTATTTATTTTATTTCTTTTGATTGAAATTGAAAACAATAGGGTTAAAAAATAAACCTAATTATATACACATTAAAAAACTATTTTTTTTTTAAAGAAAAAAGGTAGTTAGTGGGGGTGTATGAGCACAGGGTTGGATGTGCATTATTAGTCATATTCCAAGTTTCATTTATTCATTTAATGTGTGTGTGTGTGTGTGTGTGTGTGTGTGTGTGTGTGTGTTCACTAAAAAATGTTTTAAAAAATATAGGTTACAAACTATATGATCTTATATAAATTTCCACTAAAAGGTCTTAAAAAATGTAAACTATGCTCAAAAAATTATGAATGTATGACCTGATATCTACTATGATATTTATAAAAAATATTAATACCTCTTTGAATTTATAATTTATGGCCTACTTGTATGTGACCATTTGAAAACGAACTATTTTATAAACTAGAATTGAAATGCTGCAATTTTTTTTCTTATAGCATCTTTAAATTGTGAGTGTAGGTCTCTCAAATATTCCATACATGTTGATGTTTCTTATTTTTTCAAAAAAATTATTAAAGTGGGCCACAATCAGATCTACTAGATAGGATAGAATGCACTGAGAAAACCTATATGGAGTAGTGAAACCTATCAAAAAAAATAACTCAAAAGAGGAATAAGTAAGTCTCTCCAAAATAAAAGTTGCATTAATAATCATTAGCTAAAATGTACATAGGAGAGTTCCTTATATAGGTGGAAAATAAACATGTTCCAAGATATTCATGCATGTAGGATTAATTTCCCCTTAAGGAACTTCATTAAACCTAAGCAATATTAACTAGACTCTTTAAACAAAACATAGTAGGTCAAAATTCTACACCAATATCCCCCAATATTTACTTCTTGTTACAGTTTCTCCCTCATTTTTCTTGTTACATGGGTAGAAGAATTGGGTCCCGATACAAAGGCTTGATGAAGTACCCAATTACATATAGATGATAACCCATAAAAGGAATAATATCGAGCTACTCAAAGGCCAATAAGATCATACAAATGAAGATAATCAATCCTAGTAAAAGTTTGGGTGAATATATCAACAATATGATTAGTTGTCAAGGTGTATCAAAGATCATTGACATAGATGAGCTCCTGAATGAGATACATCTGAATCTTGATATGCTTGGTCCATTAATGGAGGACCAAATTCCTATAGACTTATATTATGATTTGGTTATCATATAATATGACTGTTGGTTATCCAAAATGGATGCCAAATATCCTTAGTGACAGCATTAACAACTCAATGATATTCTACCTATATAGAAGAAAATGTAATAGAATTAATCTTCTTGATTTACCAACTAATATGACCTAAACTAAGGGAGAATCTATAATAAGAAGTAAACTTGATATTTTGAATGTTACCATCCCAATCCAAATTTATATACCTAATTAATTTGATGTTGATGCCTAATTTATAGTGGATCCTAAAACTATCAGTACCCTAAATGTAGTGGAAGATACACTTAGATAATTTCCAACATAACTCATGTGGTTTGTTCATGAATATGGAGACCATTCCCATTGATTAAGAAATATCATGTCTAGTGTGTGTAAGGTAAATGAGACTACCAATAAGTTGTCAATATGAGGTAGCATCAACCAAAGGACATGGGAAATCAACTTCAATCTTCACATTCGATAGAAAAGGATTTAGAACTAGCTTACAATTATCCATGCTAAACTGTGAAAGAAAATAAAGACCGTACTTGTATTTTTGAATATTGCTTTATGAGTTAGACAAAGAAATTTCAATCCCAAGGAGTTAGTGCAATAATCGCAAGTTAGTCGCTAAAAAGCTATTAGACAATATAGATTGCATTACTATGATAGTGGATGGATAACTCTCTATGATAAATATGTCATCCACATAGAGAAACATAATCAATAATGAATCATCCTACCATAATTTATAAACATTTGCATCAAAATGGCACAGGTGAACCCAATTAAGAAAATAAAGGAGTCTATCTTATCAAACCAAGCTCAAGGAGATTTTTTGAGGCCATAGAATTTTGAAGATTTCAAAATAACAAGGAATCTTCCATAAATAATTGTGGTTGTTCCAATTATATTTCATATTTAAGTTCACCATGAAGAATGGCACTCTTCAAATCCATTTGATGAACATCCTAGCAATGTGTTGAAACAATAGCGAGAGTGAGTTAGATTGAGTTCATTTTGGCAACTAGAGTGAACATCATAGTGTAGTCAATGCTAAGCACCTAAGAAAAAATTTTTGATACCAAACATGATTTAAACTTATTTATAGACCCATTTTCTTCAAACTTTGTTTAGTATATCCACTTACATCAAACAAGTTTAATTCCCTTGGGAAGTAGGACTAAATCTAGATTATTATTCCTCTATAAGGAACTATACTCATATTATATAGATGTATCACACCCATGAATGCCTGATGCCTCATGAAATGATTGTGGATCAGAAGTAGATGTAATGAAAACATGTAGTGTATGTTATAGTTGCCAATGGGTTTGTCTATCATCTGATGGATCTCCAACCCACTCACCAACACTTTGTAGTGTATATCTAGCCCAAATAGGAATAATGTTTGTAAAGTTAGTAGTGTATTCCTCATCATGTTAATATAATCTAGGATAAGGATGGGAATCCTCATTACTACTCTCATTTTCATAACTAGAAGAAGATTCTAGATAACCAGGAGGTTAATCAGGTGGATCTAAATCATCGAAACTATCATCAAATCTAAGTGTGTCTATAGAAGGGTGAGAGGTATCAAATGTGGATTCTGAGGGACCCTCTATGAAACAAACACTTCTATTAATGAATAAATCCTAAGTGGTGGGATAGAGAATAATGTATCTCTTAACACTCTCATGATATCTAATGAAGATACAAGATTTATTTTGAGGTTCCAATTCCTTATGTTTCTTCTTGGGAATATGGGCCATAATAATGGATCCAAACCCTTGAAAGTTCCTAATTATGGGTTTCTAACCACTCTAATCTTAAAAAGTATTTAATTCCTTTAATGATTTATGAGGAACTCAATTCTAAATATAACAAGCATAATTGATGCACTTGACCCAATACTAAGGTGCAAGAGACATAGAGTATAGCATATAGTTGGCCATTTTCATTAAGGACATGTTCTTTCACTTTACAACACCATTATGTTGAGGACTATATGGAACTATATGATGCATTTAAATCCCCTCTAATGTACATAATTACTCAAAATAGTTACTGACATACTCACCACCATTATTGGTTCTTAAAATCTTAAAAGTTTTACATGACTATTTATCTACAAGTGACTTGAAGTCTTGAATATGGTAAAATACATTTGATTTCTACCTGAGAAAATACACCCAAGTTTACCTAAAATATTCATCGATAAAATTAAGCATGTACTTTATACTATTTAATAAGGTTTTGGAAATGGGCCAGCAATGTCAATGTGAACAATCTCATATTTCTATTTAACTCTCTTTGATTTGCCCTCATCATACTTAACCTATAGATGCTTACCAAGAATGCAAACTTGGAAAAATTCATAAAAAAAATTAACTCATTATAGCTCTAAAACCATGTCTTGACGACTGAGCTACTCCAGGTCGTGATAATTGAGATGGCCAAATTGCTCATGCCATAATTTACTCACCTCATCTAAGCGATGCAATTTAAGGTATATCATGAGAAAATTTTGAGAAAGTATTAAATCTATATTGGTGACCTTTTTTATCAAATGCAACAATGAGTTAATGTTAGCATCCTTACTAACCACAAAATTGGGTGTGAACTCAACTCTTTTTCCTAAATCGATGTGAATGATCCGGTAAATAGATATGATATTGGTGGATAAAGAGTGAACACATAGCAAATCAATAAATATCCCATGACTCACATCAATTGATCCACTCCCACTAACTTATACAAAAGTATTGTCACCTAGTAAAATAGAAGGTATATAAAAAGGTTCTAAGGGTTCAAACATGTCCTATGATGAAGCCATGTGGTGTGAGGCACCAGAATAACTAACCCATGTGGAAGTCTAGGATACAACTACAATAAATTATTTTCCCTTTCATTTTACCTTCATATTATCTTTGGCCTTAGAAGACCCCTTTGCTAATGAATTCGAAGTGGAAGAATTAGAGACACTAATATTTTACATATCATGTGTTTTTATCACTTGGTCAATCTTCTTCTGCATGTATTTGGACTGATCATAAAAGATTTATTGCAATAACCACATATGAGTCACTCTCTTTTGAGTTTCCCATCAGAAAAAGAAGACCCTTTTGATGTTTTTGTCTTAGCGTCATATTTATGACCCTTTTTTGGTCTGGGTCCTTCTTATTATGTTTCTTCGCCTTACTAATAGAAGCCTTTTATTTTTAATGAATCACAAATAATGTATGATATTTATAGGACTTAAGTGTACCCATTGTAATGATCTTTTCTTGTTATTGAGTCAAGTTAGCATCAAATTCGTCCAAGGATGGCATTGTCCATGCAATTCTAAGGGTAAGTTTTGTGTCATGGAAGGTAAAAATGAATATAGAATAGTCAGAGCCCAATTTGGTAAGGATGGAAAGAATAAATTGATCATCCTTTTTGTTAATGCTGCATAGTTTCAACTATAACATGAGTGATTTAAACTTTGTGAAGAGTTCTTTTATCATATCAAAGCCACCTAAGATCAAAATCATGAGCTCATTATCCAACTAATGACCACTCACTTGATCCATCTTTCCAAAGAGTTTATCCAATATGGTCCACACTTGATTTGGATTTGTTACATATTCAATATGAAAAACCAAGTCAGGAGACATAGATAGGCATAATAGACTGTAGGATTGATCACTTTAGGTATACCACTTCACCTTCTTGACATCAAGTGTCATTTTTATTTCTATACCTATCATGATTTGGTGTAGGCCTTTTCTCCTCAAGAGGATTTTCACTTTGAATTCCCACTCGTTATATTTGAATGGTGTAAATAATGGAATGAAACAAAGATCCATTGTGCAGAAAGGAAGTATTTGTTGAAATATATGTATTCTAGACTGATAATTTAACACCCCCTAAATGTGTAGATATTCAAATCTACAAGGCATGACAATATCACCATTGTAAAGAGCTGGAAAAAACTCACCATTTCAAAAAAATGATACCTTGGAAGGAGCAATTGGCTAAATGTTATGCTCATTTGAATTTTCTTTCTTACAAAAAATGATGATCTCCACTTTGCATAAAAAATTGGGTGTACAAGATCTTGAAATATTTTTGGTGCCAACTTCCCCACAAAAAACTTATGCCCTCTTAGAGAAAAATTAAGCAATTTTGAGTTGGATAAAACCAAGGGCTTAACCTCCATATGACCAAGGGCTAAGACCATTTTTTTCTCTTCCCCCCTCTTACCTTGATTGATGTGATCGATGTGAGTACTGCATTACCCTCAAAATGACCCCTTTATGAAGATAAATAGCGTGATATTGTTTTAAAATAAAATTTATAGTCATGGACATGTTTAGGAAGGATGCATTTGTGGCCTTGAGTTTGACAACTTGCTAACCTTCATCACATCTTAGAATTTGTCTGTGTCAATGTGAGAAAGGAGGATAGATATTAGACTTTAAGATCTATGAAGGCATGGGGGTGAGGGTGCTCAATGTTTCACATCACTGTAGATTGGGTGGCCCAATCATTAAGCTTTGATCCCCATAAATATGAGATGTAAGAAGTTTCATGTCACCACATCTTGGGAAATCAGTCCAATATGCCTTGGGTCTTGTAAAGATAGGAAGTGTGAGGTTTATGTGTCATTGAGTCTGAGGAAACCATGTCGATGGACCTTGGACCTCCTAGAGGTATATGTTGTGAGTCTATAAAAGATAACAATCATGAATTCATACCAGTATGGGTTGGACTAGGAGTCTATCAAGCTTGTAAATGGTAAAAAATGCATGCACATTTCAAGTGCCATATCTCTAGGTATAAGAGGGCCTCAAGAGGCTATAAATTTTTCTAATTCCTAGATTCTATATAAAATTACTAAAAACAAATCAAAAATGGCTAAAAATATCTACAAGGAGAACCTAGATCTTGAAAAATATGTACATTCATATGCAAATCTGGTAAAAACCTACTTCGTATTTTGAAAAACCTATAAAATGTTTATATACTAGAATACCAAATGGTATGAAATCCATATATTTTTGTAAAACACCCTCAAACACTTTTAAAATGGCAAAAAATGACTATCATGAAACTAGATCATGTTTATAGCCATTTATAGGGTTTTGATGCCTTCGAAATCCAATATCACTATCTATTTTTTGTTAAGAGACCCTGACTATAAATATATGCATGTATTTTTTATAAATATCACCAAACCATTAAAAATTGAAATCAATAAAAGCACTAAACAAATTGAATGCAGGGTCTCACAACATGATCAATAACATTTGGCTACTAGCAAATCTCTGATACCATGTCAGAGTGGTCCACAATCAACTCTAATATATAGGATGAAATGCATGGATAAAACCTATGTGGAGTAGTTAAACCTAAAAAGAAAATAACTCAAAATAGGAAGAAGAAAGTCTCTCCAAAATAATAGTTACATTAATAAGCATTAGAAAAAAAGTACATATGAAGGTTCTTTTTATAGGTGGAAAATAAACATGTTTCAACATACTCATTCATGTAGGATTATTTCCCCTTAATGACCTTTATTAAACCTAAGCAAGCTTGACTACACTGTGTAGATAAAACCTAGTGGGATAAAAGTCTACACCAATAAAAACATATCGACGTAACACCCCATTTGAGCCCCCAAATTCCTTAAACTTACCCTACATTTTCTTTTAGAAAATGGGTTTGTGATTCAAGAAATATGTCTAACAAAAATCCTATGAAAAGTTATAAAATATAGTCATTTTGGTTTAGATATTGGTCCAAAAATTTGGAAGAGAATCCAAAATCTAAGGAGAATAATCCTAATATATAAATGAATGTGAAACCCTATTGAAAAAATATAAACAATAAAATTTCATTGAGAATAATGGGAAAGCTCAAATAAGGTCTTACACCCTAAGATAGAAATATGAAACTCTAGAAATGAGATTGAAACCACAAGGGAAAATCTAGGGATTTATAATATTCAATAAATATATGGGTTCACACATATGTTTTAACATGTTTTGGAATAGTTAACCTTTAACAAGATAGACACCATGTGTATAGTTATTATTATACTATAAAATAATTTAACATAAATAAGAATCTAAAGGGCTGAAGATGATTTGACCAATTGCACTTATTACAAATAAAACTTACTTAAGAAAACTATGAGAGATATGTAACTATCTTTTAGTACATTTTTTTTCATGGAGGCTAGAAAATTTTCTAGAAGTCACTATAATTGTGTCATCAATTCCCTATTGAAAATATGGATCTCTAAGTTATCTTGACACTATAATCAAACTCTGATGTTATAGAAAAATAGTCTAGTTTGACTTTTTTATCATAGTTTCATTGAGTTGTTTATGCTTGAAAATTATAGAATACCTTCATTTATTTCTATAATTTAGTTTCTTCTATGAATTCAATTTTTAAACCTCTAAAATCATACAAGTTTATTATTATTTCATCAACATCATACCAATTTTGATACTAGATCTTAGCCTACAAAAGTGAAAGAAATGTTGGTTGAGCTGAACCAAACTAATCCTTGTTGAAATGTTGAGAGATTACTACATATTTAAAACTTTGAAGATAAAATTCAAACCACATGTAGTTCTCACTTTTGGGTCAATGTGTGAAATAGTGCTCATTCAATGGATGTAACTTGTAATCTATTAGTTTATTATTAACAATTGACAACTTTTAATACATTTTTTAATGACTTAGACTTGGCTATGGCCTAATCTAAATGATTTATCACTGAATTGAAAAGAATTAGACAATATTATTAAATGTTCAGGTGTATGAGTATGATTGGTAAGTGTTTGACAAATGAGTGATGGGTATATAATTTCTTTTGTATCTATACATGACTCTTTGGGTACTTTCTCATGCTACCAACATGAAAAAATTACAAGTCTAACTATAGGAATTATTTGAATTTAAAATGTTAAAAATTGTTTCACTCAAAAGAAAACCATAAATATAGAAATGCCCTCAGATGGTACGTTTCTAGCTTGATGTTACTATCTATGAGATTGGAACAATAATATCTTGAGACGAAGATTTATAAATAAGATAAACAAATAATTTGACATAGAGTTTAGGAATTCCTATAGATGATTGACAACAATTAAAGAATGTTAGACTCATAAAAGGCATGTGTATATGAGAGATTGGAGAATGAGAGTCATGTATGTATGCACAAGTCATGTAGAGTGAAGATAAGTCATAACTAACAATTCAAAGATTCAAATAATAAATTTTAGTGTCAATAGAATGATATATAGAATTTTATATGAATATATACAATAAAATATTGATATGGTTTTCATCCAAAAAACTAAATAAATAAAATATTATTGACACATTCATATAAATAATTTGATTCAATTATAACTCACATGACAATGTTTATATTTCAAGTCTTCAGTCTATGTACGTCCATCTATCAATCTAGTAATATATTTCACACCCTCAACCTATTTTACAAAAACTCTGAGATGAGATATAAACCATTCACAAATCTCTATTTACACTAATCGATTGGTTCCATGGCATCAAACAACATAGTAGTATTTAAAAAATGAAGACACAACCAATTAATTGTATGATTCAAAGGATAAATCTTACCTTCTAAATACAAAACAGAGCTTTTGAAAGAACTAAGTCGTGACCATGCACACCTATACAAAATAATATGAGAAGAATCTACACATATTAATTTAAAAAATGTTATATGTGCATCAAGCTATCCAATCAAAATAAAATTATACATAAAACCCACAACCTATTCTTGCATACTCACTAAGATGAATTGAAAACCATTCAGACATATATATTTACAAGAATCTAAATGAGTACTTTCCATCAAACAACATAGTAACATACAAAAATGAATACACAACCGATTCTTTGTGTCATTTATATGATAAATCTTACCTTCCAATGAAAAAATATGCTTTGGAAAAAAAAATCACGACCTTTTAGATATATACAAAATTTTATAAGAAGAATAAAAATATTAATTTAAAATAAATAGTCTACACAGATTGAGCTATCAAAAGGAATGTAATATTTCAAACTCAAAACCTATTTTTACATAAGCCCTTAGATGTGTTATAAACTATCCACAAAGTGTTGTTTACAAGATGTGAGTGAGTCCATGTTATCAGACAACATAGTGTTAAAAATAAATCAAGGCACAACTATTTATTTGTGTTATTCATATGACATATCATAAATTCTAATTACAAAATAGGGATTTTGCAAAACCAAAATTGCAATGTTACAAACTTATACATAAGTGTATGATGACAACACACACACACACACACACACACACACACACACAATGACATTAGTGTCAATACCAAAATGAGACAAACAAAATATTATTTGCAAATGAAAATTATTACTAAAATCAAATGTAGTACATAAATATGTACAAATCAAAAAAATTAGTATGACTAGAAGTACTCATACCATTTTTTTAAGGTAATTCACCATGCACAATTCCATAACACCACTTTATCAACAACATGCAAATAGATCCATATCGATAGCCTTACGGACTTTTGGCACGGGCCAACTAACCCATACCATGTATCAAAAGTAGTTGAACATAATCATATTCACCCTCTAACTTCAAATTTTGACCATCAATTAAAGATGAAATGAAAATTGCATTCTACTAAATGAATTCCCACTCACATAATTGCACATAGTAGTTACCCTTTTTCAAGTTGTTCCTCAATTCATCTATCAACATATCCTACTCATTTTGGTCATAAGCATAGTCAACTCTATCTGTTTGAAAATTATCAGTCCTCCCTTAAAGGAAGAGCAGCATTTAATAACTCATGGCACTTATTCACGTATTAGGTCACTATAAAAACTAGGTTTTTTTTAATTGATTTTTCACTTTTATGTTTGTATTTTTCGAGTTAATGACATGATACAACATACCTCGCTATATTTATACTCCATATAAATTTTATTGTTAAAAACGGTTTTAAACCTCAATCAATTTAAGAGGCATTATCACTCCTACAGTTGCACTCGCTATCACTTAGACTATTAGCTCTTTTGACATTCTATAATTCTTTGCTTCATAATTATCTTAAGATAAGTGAATTACATAATAAGGTGTCAGTGAATATTTGTAAGCCTATTGTTTAGTGCCATTTCTACTTGTAACAGAATTACATGGGTTTACAACTGCAGAGAAACAACGTTTGTGTCATAAATGGGTCATTTAGGTTTTCTTATTTTGTCATTTGTATGTCGCAAATATGCCATTATCATGTTGGTGTCATTCAGATTAAATTTACATATAGTTCTCGTACGTCAAGTTATAAATGTGCAATAATATGTTACACGAGGTGAAATATTTCTATGTTATTGCTATACTGTATATATATTGTGGAGTTAGGTTCATATACTGTCAAACACGTTATAATTACATAACGGCTTGCATTTTGTGTTGAATCTCATATATGAATTGGGAATTAGTTAATATTACGATCCCTAATCCATTTATATTAGCAGTATGTAAATATTAACCAGGTTTTTTTTTGTTTTAAATATGAATTGTTTTTACATGTTATATTTCTAATTAATGTTATTGTGGCCGAAGTAGTACATATTTTATTATTAGTTGGACTTATAGCCTTCCTAACCTTATACGTATCTTTCAACAATGTTTCCAACCTAGTTCTGCTCTATAGTTTATAGTGGTGCTTCCAAGCAAACTGAACCTTTGTAAGTTATGTTAAAAAAGCGTGTGTATATGTGTATATATTCAATTTTTCAAAAAATTGATAAATAGATTTTAAAATTTATTTTTTATTTTATTTTTTGAAATTATATTTAACTGCTTAATAAGATATATGATATATATACAAATCAGAAATGTCTGTTCTTGTAGCAAAAATTAAAATGTTAAGTTACGGAAAGAAGTAATATATTTAGTGTAGGAAGTGAGAAAATATAAGTTATGTTATAGCTTACATGGGTGGCATAGTTAGTTAAGGGTTTTGGGTTCATCTCATATAAGTCCCGGGGTCGAGTTTTGGCGCTTGGATTTTTAAGGCTGTTCGATGCATGTGAGTCCCATCAGCAGCCCCTAGAAGATTAATCTCGACTCCCCTCACCCCAATAAAAGTCGTTGAGAGGAATCGCAGTATCCCAATTGAAATCGAAAATACTTCTGATTAAAAAAAGCAAAAAGAATATATATTGTAGAAAATGGAATGCTCAAATTTAATCATGTATAAAAAATTAAACGTAACGAGAAACATAAATATTATATTCAGCACATAATAACAATTCGACGAAGAAAATCATAAAGCATTACTTTTTTTGAGAGAAGAAAGTTTGATTATGATAATTTTGTGTTTTTTAATCTGTAAGTATGGAAAGGACAACTCGGAAGCACAAGGAAAATCAATTGCAGCTTGATGGATCTCTAACAGACCCTAAGGTTAAGGTATGTTATTACAGCCTTGTGAATCAATTGGTGAAACTATTATTTCTCAATTTATTTGTGCAGAGTTCAAGTTTACTTGTCTCTGACTATGTGCAATAAATCAGAACTTGAAGTATTGGCAAGCGGAGACCACCAAACTCAGGCAACAATATGAGAGTCTACACCTTTCCATAAGGTTTAACACCATCTTGGGCTTCAAACTTAGTTTCTGCGCATGGATATATAGTATACCCCTTAATACTATTACAAAAATGTGAAATCAATTAGTAATTGCATGCGTTTTTCAATTAAAAAATGAAACTGATTGTTGAATAACGTGTTTACGTACAGGCAACAAATGGGAGAAGCCCTTTCATTATTAAGTATAAGGGATCTTCAGCAGCTTGAAATTACGCTGGAGAAGAGTCTTCGTTCCATAAGATCAAAGAAGGTGGGTCCAGCCAAACCTTAAACAGAAATAATACACATTACACAATTTGTTTCGTCAGTTACATTTCTTTTTCTTCAAGGCTGATACTCCATTAATTCATATGTATACTATTTTTTTTTTTTTTGGCTATTCAAAAACATCTTTCAATAAATTGCGTAAACTATTCAAACAAAATAATCCAAGATACTGCATGGTCATTGTATATGCATCTCATCTTCAGTTGGTCGCTTTTGGAAAAAGAAACATAGACCAATCATAGCGTGATTTCTGAGTATAAGCAAAAAACACAATAGCTTATTGTTAACACAGAGCTGATTCCGTTTCTTTAAACAGGCCGAAAAACAATGTGAGGAGATACACAATCTGCAAAGGAGGGTATGAGAGATTTTGAAAGCACATAATTATGTATTCAATCATTGATGTCCATGTCTAACGACTTGTCAATCTTGTAAAGCTTTTCTATCAATATCATTGTTATAATTTGTCAATAAATCCGTTATGTCATCATGGTTTCAGGAATACATCTTGCATGCTCATAATCAGTTTCTTTTTAGCAAGGTATTAATCTCATGCCCGGTTTTATTCTTATGTAACGTTGATGTATTTATATATTTTTTCTGTATTATTGTTCATAATATTCCAAAGAAACTAAATATTGATTTACTTTGTTAGATAGAGGAAAATGAAGGTTACAGAAGTATAAAAGAGCTAGAGATGTTTCCTCATGGTGATGTGCAGAATCTCAAAGAAGTGAATTTAAGGGAATCTCAGGAGTGCTTAAATCGGAATACAATAGCTATTGAAACTGCTGTTCACCTTGGATAAGTAAATATGCATATGATATTCTCCCGTCGCTCTGTATGTATATATAAATAAGACCAGAATAACATTTTATGATTAATGTTGAAGGTCTTCATTTCAAACTGCAGAAGAAGAAGAACAACAATATTACTATTCCACCAACATGTATGCTTCTTCATAAAAAGATGAACCACCAGAAAAGCAACATTATCAGTATTAGATCAAGTTTTAGTCTATCGATTTGAATAGAATTTGTTTCCTCCATGTATTTCATTTGTGTCATTAAGAACAACTTCCTTGCATGAAAAATTACTACAGGTTAATCGATGCATTGTATCCTTTTATAATAAGAATTTTAACACTGATTTTATTTAGTACTCTCCCAAAATTTTGTTTTTCTAATTATATCCTTATTTTTGTTTGTTGGGGGAATCCGTTTGACTTTCCCTTCTGGGGAACAACAACCTCATAGTTAAATGTCCAAACTAAATTTGAAGTATTTCTATTGGAACGTTTCCCCTTATATTAACCAAAAAAAAAATAATTACATAAAGTTACAAAGTAAAGCATATGGGCACATCATGTCTCAAGCTCCTTGCCTAAGGACAAATATAGCTCCAAAACAACAAAACTAACCAGTTAAGGCACAACACAAACAACTATAAATAACCAAAATTTTATCCATGGGCCACTCCTTCAAGAGGCAAAGATGGAGGATCATCCTTGGGAAGTGCCGACCAAGCACAGGGTTTTTCAACTTAGGAATCTCCATCACATTCTAACTATCCAAGGGGTCATCATGAATAGTGATAACCCAACCATTAGTTGGTTGTGAAGGAACAACAATGCTTACCAGAGATTGCTATGTAAGACCAGCATGAGACTATCCATGAGAACTCCATCCCCCCTAGGGGAGGGTGAAGAAAAAAATGGCCCCTACTTCTATAATAAATTTTGCTTCGATGCCTCGTAGGAGGTTGAGGTGGTAGACTGTAGGGTTGGCCATTAGGTGGAACTCTGCTCAAGAGGCACTCTTGCAGTGGTTGAGGACATCTTGTACGTGGTGGAGGTCTAGAGCCATCTTTCCCACTTGGACTTGAATCTACAAATAGACCAAATAAATAGCAACAAACTGTTCATTAATAAAAAATGAAATCACATAGCCCTCATGATTAAAAATAGTATTGTTCCTAACATTCCATAGCTAAAAAATAATAATACCATGAAAGAATTACCATAGAAAGAAAATAGAGGTAGGCCAATTAGAAAAATCCCTAAATAGTGCTTTTCACAAAGTGAAAGGCTTAGGATGATACAACAAAAATAACGAATGAATTCAACACCAGGTAGACTGAGATTTTAAACAAAACCAAAATAGTTGTTTAAAGGATTCTGGATGCTTACAAGCTAGATAGAAGAGCTAGGGAATACAGAGGTAGATTATCCTCTCATCGAGAGGAGTCCTTGGTTAATTAAATCCCATAAGAAATTATCAAGTTTGGGCTCTAGGATAAGGTATTGCACATGATCCGAATGGGCAAGCCAAGTCCCAGGAGAGGACTAAAGGCGCCAACGCATCTTGAGATTGTCTAAATGTGGAAAGAATGGACTCATTGCCTAATAAAGAATCCCTAGAGAGTAGCTTTTGAAGTATGTATCATAGTTCTACCTCTAGTCTTTCCACGAGGCCTTAGGAGACTGCAAGCAAAGTTTATGCAGTATAACATCAAGTAGTAATTCGAAAATGTGAAAAATAGAAGGTAACTCTACATTATTCTACTAAATGATCATTTTGAATTGAGGGAAAGGAATAATGTCTTAAGGTAGGTAAATCTCAGATAGTGTGAATCAATTTTTAGGATAATCATAGAGATTTAATACCATGCAATTCATTCAAGGAAATCGAATAAGTATTAATTATATGGGACCACCATAATCTATGGTTATTAAAAGATAACCCTATGCAAAAACCATCCCCAACCCACTTCAAGTGGAGTCTGAAAGCTTCAAAATCCTTCCATATGATTTTGACTATAAAGGTGGTAGTAATCTTGATAAGAACAATAGTGATGAGAATGGATTGGAAGCTAATATTTTGCCAAATTCTTTTATAATAGGGAGAGTCCACAGAGTTAAAACATCTTAGAAGAATTTTACAAGATTAATTACCCTCAATACCTTGAAGAACCCACTTATCACATAGGGACATACCCTTTTGATTGCTATCAATGATGCCTATGCCATTTTTATCATGACGGAGGCAACAAATATCCCATGCCACCTGATGAAAACCCTAATCTAATTATAATTCACCTAGAGGAAATATCTAAGGAGCTTGGCTAGAGTATCATAAGAAGCCTTAGAGGGATCCCAACAGGAGGAATAATAGACATGTGTAGCAACCAAGATCTTGGCTTAAATCTAGAACTTTCTTATTATAGATAGGGGCTTAGATCCAACATGCAAACCTATTTTCAATCTGATTGAGTACATAATACCAAAGAATGGACAATAAACTATCAAAATCAATGGGGATGCCAAAGAACTTAAATTATCCCCTCAATCAATCCATTGAAAATTATACTTGCAAAGCCACTCAGGGATTGGCATCATACATTGATGAAAAAATTAGGTTTTCCTACAATGTAGGTTGGAGCCAAAAGGCAAATAAAAATTGTCAAGGCATTGGATAGCCTCGTTAAAAGTGGCCTCTTATTTTTATAGTGTGAGGAAGGTGTCATGTAAAATTCCCATTGGTGAGCTAGGAGGTGCAGTTGTGAAAGAGAATGCCATGAATAAGACCTTGAGAAGCTTTAGAAGCTGGGAGATAGCCCAAGACTTTAGCATATAACACATAAAGTGTTGAATCAAGGGTACATCCATGGATAATATATTGATAGATATCAATCCCCTTGGTTTATGGCCTTTCATAGTGAGGTAGGCCTTGTCATGATGAATTAAATTTTGTACTACATAAATTAAGTAGGGGAAAAAGCTGAGAGCCTTGAGCATAGAAAGTATAAAGTGTTGCTCTATCTTATCATAGGATTTTTCAAATTCAAATTTTAAAAAAATAGTTCTCTAAAGAGTGGAATGAACCCAAGCCATGCCTTTCAAAACTGTAATAGGATTATCCAAATTTTAACACCCTCTAATGAATCTCATTTGCTCTGGTCTAACAATGGCAAGTAAGATGAGTCAAACATAGTTGTCGAAGGATTTGGAAAGAATATTGTAAGAAATATTGATCAATTTTATCGACCTCTAACTATTAAGTAACTTAGGATCTCTAGTTTAAAGATTGAATTTTATTATACCCTGGTTAATCATGGTTCCAAAATACTGATTCACTAAGACTTCTTTGTATACGTGTAGTAAATCAAGTCTAGTAAACTCCTATGTGTCTTTGTAAAATTCACATGGGAAGCCATTAAAGTGGAGGACTTTATCATTGTTCATGCAGTGCAGAGGATCTATGAGCCCTAAGAAGGTGAATAGGGCATCACAAAGTTGTTAATTAACTAGTTTGAGCTTATGAGGAACCACATCAAGGAATTCCTAAAAAACATAGAATCATTTAGCTATGAAAGGATGATCTTGAAAAACTAGCTTATAATGTTCAAGGAAAGCTAAGGAAATATTAGATTGAGTGGTAATTTGGGATTGATCCATTTGAATGTATTTTATTTGCCCATGAACTTGATTAGATTCTATTGTTTTATAAAAATCCTTGAAGGCTTTGTCACCAATTTTTAGCCATTACAGTTGAGTGTAGAGATGAGTTTCTCTGGTTGCATGGTTGTTCACCTTAAAGTGGTGTTTGAGATAGGATGTAATCTATTGTAACTACATTTAGAAAGGATCAATCACGATGGATATAGAGACCCATAAAAACTCATTGAGTATGGCCTCTTATGAGCACCTTTAGATCTGAGTGATATATTTTCCATGGTGGTAGAGAATGGAGGTGGTGCACATAATGGCTTCATTCAAACACTTAATCCAATTGGTAGCATATAGGGGTTGTGGATTGAGGTTTCAGATCCACTCGACAAGTTGGATCATTCCACCATGACTTAACATACAAGTCTTAAGGTTAAATTAGTTACGTGGAACATTGTACTATCTCAAGGTCCATTTTACTTTGTAGGAAATAGGTAGTGGTTTAAGAAAGTAATACTTGAGTGGATATCGATACACTGGCCATCAATGTTAGAAAAGGAGATAAGATTTTAATTTGACATAATAAAATGTTCTAGCCATTTAAATATGAGGTGATCCCTAGATTGGTATTTGAACCATTTAAACCAAGATTTAAGGTTAAATGTCTACAGCTGAAGGAGTGGGTTGGTCAGACAACATATTTTTAAAAGAATATCAAGCCTCACATTCACCAATGCATAAACACATAGAGAGGTCCACATTATTGTCTAATGGGTGTTCAATTATATTCAAATCTCCACATAGTATCCATGTGGTAGTAGGTAGCCCATCTAAAAATGATTTACAAAGAAAGGAGTGATCAAGGCCATCATTGGGTGTGTAGATGTTGAGAATGAAAAATATATGGTCATCAATGTCAAAAATAATCTAAACTACCCAATGTAATGGGTCTTTCCTGATGGAAATAATATTATGGGAAACCTTAGGGTCAAATAAAATATAAGCTCCACCACATCTTGCCTCATTCAAGTTGGCAATCTGGGTGGCATCATGCCAAATGCTTCATAAATACATATGAATGAGAAATATAAAAAACGTAACTTCATGTGAATATATAATATGCTAAAAAATAATCTACTCACAAATAGAACACAAAGTATTTGTAGATAGACTCTATATGACCCCTAACATTCCATGATAACACCTTCATAGGGAAGGGTCATCCATCTAAATCTCTCCCTATCTATCCTAAAAATACAACAACATTACAAATTTTTTATGATGGTTAGGGCTTGAATTTATGCCGACGACAATGAATCAACATCTAGCTTTGTGTTCCTCTTGAGGAGAGTTTATGCCCCCATGAAGTGGTCTTCAAGATCATCAAGAAATGGAGCTATAGGTTGAGAGAACCTTAGTCTTGGCCATCATAGTATTTTGGAAAACTGGAGAAACACTCATTGAGTTGGAAGGAATTGGGATGGTAAGGGATGGCAGAGAAGTCCACTAAGACTTTTTGATAGCTAGAGAAGAGTCATCCTAAGGTGGCAGCTATGATGGGCTTTATGTTTTAAGCCTGAAAACATTTTATGGGGCACTATGGTCCAACCATCACCTTGGTTTATTAGTTTGTGCCTCTCTATTTTAGGAGGTAGTTGAGGAGGATTGGGATGACCCATGTGATTACAATCTTTAATGTGGTGGTCCAAATCCCAACATTATAAATAAGTGTTGGGAAGGTTGAAGTAAATAATGTTTTGTTACCACTGGGTCTCCCTGACATAGATATCTATGAACTCATTCACCTCCTTAAAGATATTTACATCCACATAGACCCACTTTTTAGGGTGGAGGGAGGGGGGGGGGGGGCGGGGGGTTGCGGCGCAAACCACCTATTTGGATCACTCATTACAACACATCATATGGGGGTGGTGATTTCAAGTATGAAATCCTAAAGGCAAACTTGCATAACATGAAGCTCAACCTAGATAGGGACATGAAAGGCAACATTGTCTATAATTTTAAAGTCATGGGACTAGGCAAAAAGAATCATAAGCTGGGTTGAAGGAGCCAAACATTGGATTTTGTAAGGATAAACTAAATTTTGGAGGGATCCTTGAAGGTAAACAAGAAACAACCATTGGTAAGTCTATAGATCCATGAGACATAGATGTCAAGAGGATCCCTATGATTGTGGACCTAGCTATGGAGGTAATATTACAAGAGGATATGGCAAACAAAGTAAAAAATAACAAAAAAAAATCATACCATTTACAAAATTTTTGAATAGCTACAATAGGAATGGTTACCTCTAAAGTGGGGGAGGGGGGATCAAAGATGAGGGATTACCTCAATGTAGACCTTTAGAAGAAACTTCCAAGCTCAGTTAGGTGACATTAGCTCTAACTCATGCATCAATAGATGTAGTAGAATGTGGAGATTCCATAAATAAATGTCTTTCTCACCCAATGGACATTGCGTCAACTATAATTAATGCATTGCAGCCACAAAAAATCCCATAGGATAAGATGTTTAGGCAAGGTGAGCCAAGGAAGCACGTAAGAAAATGCAAACCATGAAACCCTAGTAGAGTGATTCTCCCCTTATCATGTTCAAATATATAGAAATAATATTAATGAATAAAATTTGAAGTAATTATATTTTATATAAAATATTTAGTAAAATCAAATTAACGTAACTTTATAAATTGACTTAATGATGTACATAATTTTAAGTTAAATATTGAAGACAAAATGTATGTAATATGATTTCAGAATTCAAATTTCAGCTCAGTATTGTTAATAACTCATGCTATATATAAAAAGTGTGTTAGGAAATGTTTAGTCTTCACATTAATTTGTGTGAATAATTATGAAAGTAATAATTCACTATTATATATATTTGGGTATAGTATATTTGGTTATCATAATATTGTTACAATAATATCACGAATATAGATTAGTTGTTAGAATATATTTTGGTTACATATATTGTTATATGTTACAACAATATTATGCATATAAGAGATTGCATGATCATAGGGATATGATGAGATATTAGTGGAGATATGATCTCCATGATTATATGAATCAGTTTTTAAAGATGTAATGTCTCGAATGAATATGTAGTGTGAAATATAATATAGTGTGATTAAATATTATCTCTATGTGTATTCACCATGATTTCTATTTCATCATTTTCTACTATGTTTGGCTCCTATAATACTTAACAATGGTATCATAGAGAGTAACTTATTCCATAGGAGCTTGATAAATTCAAAAGGGGCAGTGGTACTGCACTTTATCCCTATGGATGAGAGAGAGTTTTATTTAAGAATGAGTTTGTAATTTAATTTAGGAGTAAATACTTATTATTGTAGAACTGCATTTATCTTCATTTGATTCATTGCCAATCTTTGCATCAACAGAATGACGATCAAGATCTAAGTAACGGATTTGTTTATTCTATAATACCTTATAGCATCTCTCTTATTTTACTTCATCTAACATTTGAATCTCTTGTGGAGTAAAAAATAGGTTGTGTTGGATGAGAACATCATGATACACATAATAGCAATAGAAGATTACAATATAATATGCGTTGAATCAACTAAGGTTGTTTATATCACCATGTGCATATTTCTATCATGTATAGACCTTGATAGAATACAAATATAGTCTTATACATATACATTCATGATCAGATCTTTGTAGATAAAAATTTATCCAAATAGATCTGGGTTCTACACCTATTTAGTTTCATATGCACGCTCAATGAAGTGACTTGGATTTTTTGGCATGATACTTGTGACAATCATACTACCTACCAAGTCATTTATCTTTTTTCTACTCAATATCTATGAGCTCCTACACAATCTGCACATCTACCTAGCTATCTTTGATCGATACATAATTTAAGTCCAATATCGAAGTGATCAATTTACTCAATTCCATTAAATTTTTATAGTTGTCTACATTGAATTGAAGTGTTTTGATATGTGCATTTATTATTTATTCTTATCTAAGTACTAGTCATCATACACTTCCAAGCATGGATTTGATCTCATGCGCCTAGGTATCCTAATTTTTGTGCACCAATGCATCATGTTGATAGAGCTTGAAATCTACATGCTAATTATTTTCCATCAACATGCTTCTATGTAATTTGTCAGATCAATGTTTCTAGCAGTGGTTGTCGTTTGAGTGATAGTAAATTAAGCATTGTTCATTGAGTTGTGATCTATTTAGAATGAAAATTTTGTATGACATATTAATATAGACTCTCCTAGAGTGATTTCAATATTCAAAGGAATATGTTGTAGTGTTTTACTGGTCCATGCATGTTAAACACTCAACTTTCATGTAGCCATGATCAGCCTGATCATGTCTTTCTTCCCCTCCAAGTTTGTATTGAGTTATATATGCATTACATTAACAAGTTTTACATAGTCTCGAGGCTCTCTCCATCATTGTTGTTATTACACCATACTTCTATTATAGTATGTATGTAGTCAATTAACTTAGTTTTGTGTCATATGTTAAGGATTAGTTTTGACTAGTGTTAATGGAATTTTATAAATCATTCTTATTAAGGATTTTTATGGTCATTATGCATGTCATTTATAAATCAGAGGCATATATATTTATTTATGTATAAATACTCGAAGTGTCAAGTATGTCAATAAAACCATTATATGTCAAGAGTCATTTTTATGTTAAAAATAGTAAAAAATCTCTCCTTATAATGGATGCAATTTAGGGTGAACCTGACATCCAATTTGTAATGAATGCATAAATATTGCGGGCAAGTCTTATTATAAAAAAGGACATGCAAAGAATTAAATTAATTGACACTTTTATTGAGTGTGTAACTTCACCTATTGGAGGTTGGAGGACATTGGAGGATGAAGGCTTTATACACCTCTTCTTAGTCACTAATGAAGGGGCACTTCTATAGTGGTGCGTATATATATATATATATATATATATATATATATATATATATATATATATATATATATATATATATATATATATATATATATAATCACATATTTAAATGTGTGACAAATAAGAGGTGTATTTCCTAATTTTCCACATAGTATACTGCATAAAAAATGTGTTTAGAAGATACAAGAGTAAAGTTTGAGTAGAAGGCTCTTGCTTCAATAAGTTTCTACACTATATAGGTTGATGTGGTTCCCTCAGTGAGTGGTTGATGGTATATGTACATATTCAAATTTCTCACACTTATTTAATTGATGTGTTCTTGGTAGTAAATGGTTGATGATAAGTTTATGTGTTCATTCTTTACTTTCATTAGGTCTTGTAAAACACAAATTACTATGTAAGGCCTAAGGGGGGAATGTTAGGAAATATTTAGTTCTGACATTAATTTGTGTGAATAATTACAAAAGAAATAATTTACTATTATATATATTTGGGTATAATATATTTGGTTGTCATAATATTGTTACAACAATATTAATAATATGGATTAGTTTTTAGAATATATTATTTGGTTGGATATATTATTGTATGGACAACAATATTGTACATATTTAAAATTGCATAATCATAGGGATATGGTGAGATATTAGTGGATATTTGATCTCCATGATTATAGAAATAAATGTCCTATAAAGATGTAATGTCCCAAATGGATATGTGATGGGAAATATAATAGAGTGTAATTAAATATTATCTCTGTGTGTATTTGCCATGATTTATATGTGAATTAGTTTTTGTTGTGTTTGGCTCCTACAATACCTAACAAAGTGTTAATAAATTAATTTTTGTAAAATTGATTTTGTCTCTTACCAATTATTTTTACATATAAAATAATATATGAATATGTAATATAATAGTAATAATTAATATTATTATGAATTTAATTGATTTATTTTGATAATTTAGTTTATAAAACAACATAAATTCTTATAAATTAATATGTTAGAATAAAAAATATATAATGTTGAATTGACATATATTTGCAAAATAAATTCTATAAACATATAAAGGTATGTTAATAGGAAAGATTCTTAGAATAAAATATTTAATAAAAAAAATAAAAAATTATGATAATATCTATCTGGAGTGGACAACATTATCATGAAAATATTTTGAAATATTTCTCAAATTTGGAACATAATAATTTTCTATAAATCTTGACTTATGATTTAGAAATTCGTGTATCTAAAATTATGTTTTGAGGTTAGCTAGGGTCCGAAAAATGCTTTAAAAGCGTCCAAATATTTTATTTGTGATGTTCTAAAAGTATTAGAAAATATATAGGTTTTTGGAAAGAAAACATGTTGTTTACCATGAAAAATAATTAGCCCCATCACATCTTGGTCTTTATCCAAATGTGGAAACTCTAACTAGATTTAATTCATTATTTATTCCTATTCTTACTAAATTTTCTATCTTGATTTGATCACTCTATACATGAGTTTTTTTTTTATGATATAATGCCCCAATATATATCTATGACATAATAATTCTGTTTTTTAATTAAATAACTATGAAACGTAAAACTATTAAAAATAATGACATTTCAAGGAGAGGCCGAAAATGTTGTGCGAATAATTACTCGTTTAAAACTAGATGTAAGCTAAGACGAGGTCCAAAGTTTATTGTCAAAGCAATATTACCTAATTAATGGATGCTTTTGTAGTGCCAATATTGGAATGTTTCGATGTTCATGCTTGTGTCTTTTTAATTATCTTAATGCAAATGTAGCCATACTTAAAAATAGCGAGGGACTCAATGTTTGTTCTATCATTTTTTCATAGTTCTAGTTATTTTTATAATTTATTTCATGCACTTTTATTTATTCTATGTCGATTCATTTAATATATGTGGTGGATTTGTTAGATTGTTTTTTTTACACTTTAATTTATTATTTTTCTAATGGATTGTGCACCCAATCCCATAGGTAGCACCCCATCAATACGGGCATGCAATTTAAATCCAACTTAAACATGCAAAGGGAATTTTACTATTGATGTATGGAGGGATTGATTATAGATAACTTAGATTTATGATAAATTATCATCCCATGTATATGGATGATTAGAATCATACACTTGAATTAGATGCACCATCACATAATTAAGCATTTATAGTTTCCTAGTAGTCTATTAATGAAAAATAGGTGGACTTGGTCAACGTTGTTTCACCATAACATACTATAATGTGGTAAGAAACTTGGTATACCTCTCTAATATAATGGTCTATTGTAATGCAAAGTGTACAAACACATGCTCAAAGTATAGCGTCATAATGTTTTCATATTTGATCCCTTTTGTAAAGGGAACCAACATTATTATTTTGGCAAGCATGCCAACCATAAAAAATACATTCTATGACCATGCTTAGTCATGGATAACCTTAGGCTAAAATCAATGGAAATTGACTCTCGAGCTCAATTAAGAATTGGTTTATGTATAATTGTTCACATCATGATGCATTTTATGCTAATTAAGTTAATTATGTAACATTTTCTATCATTTAAACTTTTAATTTTATTTAAAATTTATTACAAATAATCAACTATATTTTATTCTATCATTTTGCTATTCTAAAACATAGGTGTCCCAAAAGACATAAATACCTTCATAAATATGTATGTATTTGTATTTTCAACCCATGTTTGGTGCTCAATATATGATTGAAAACTCAAGATTAATACCATACAACATTTATAAGTTACATGGACATATGCATATATATTGTTGTTAGTGATGCAATCAAAAGGAGTTTTAATTAGTCCACAACATAATTGAAATTACCCATTTTTTGCTCAATATTATATTAAAAGTATTGGAGGCAGATAGAGGACTTCTAATTGTGATCACTCTAAAAAATTCATTACATATATATGATTAATTTAAGATTATGATATGTATTGATGGTGGTATCCATTCCTAGAATTTAAAGAAACCAGTGAATGTACTTCTCTACAATGGGATAAATTACATTGTTATATGTATGATACCTAAGTACCATAGATGTAAAAAATTCACTCTGGTAATAAATTATAGCCATTTAATGGGTGAGAACTATACCATTTACATATTCTAAAATATTTTCTTTATTGCCAAAGGGTTATTGTAAATCTAGCAAGGAAAGGGATTGTGTTGGAAAATGTATATATTATAACTCCTTTAAAAAATGTTGTGATTTGTTTGACACAAAATTAACCTCCCACATTTGATAGCTTCCTTTATAAATAATGTAAGATGAGAAAATATAAGAATTTAAAAAAATAATAATAATAACTTCAAGAATATCATAATTTTTAGAAATATTTTTGTGGCCAGAAATTTTAAGATAATTTTTATGTTTTCTGGGTCAACATGTACATCATATTTATGTAAGGCATATACTAGTTATTTTACCATTTATAAAGTAGAATAAAAATTATCCATGTTAGCATATATCTTATGAGTAAGAAAGGTGTTAGTAACTTTTGGGGATTTTTTTTTTTAGGTGTTCTTATTATTTTTTAATAAAATAAGTACACCATCTAGTTAAAAAATAACATATGAATAAAAGAAGGGTTTTAAGGCATAAATAATCATTTGCATAGACATTAAACATGCATTTTCAAAGCCGATGTTCATTTGACTAACCTTTAAATTATATAATTCAACTCAAATGTTGTCTTCCAAATGTCATACATTTCAATGTGTAATTCATGGCAGTTATATTATAGAAAAATATATGTGAAGAAGTTTAATCCTTTGAGCCGGTCTAGGAGAATGACAGTTTATGTGAATGGATACATGTTCTTGGAATTGATCGTTTGAAGGGCATTTTATATAATCTATAATCATCATCCTTATTTTAAGGTAATTTGATTGGGCATTCTTGAGTATATGTTCTAGGTTTAATATGGCATTATCAGATTTGATCCTGGATAGGTTTTTTATATATTCATTTTGTAGCACTAAACTATTACATACTTTCCCATTTTTAAATGTGTCATAGGGGTCAAGTCAATGGGATGCATCACCTGGTAGTGTAATGGAATAAAAATAGGTGTAACGAAGACACGTTTTTTATTTTTTAATACTTAATCCACTTATTGTTTTTTTATTATGTGATTTTGTCTAGTAGCTTTAATGGTGGAAATAACATGTTGTGTGCTCTTTTAGTTAATAAATATTAGCGCAAACATTCCATTGTGACAAATCACACACTTACACGTTTTTCACTAATCAAGTACATTATATTATTAATAAGGACCTTATGAATCCCACATTATTACTTTCTAGATGTGATGATTACTTTAATGGTCTTGAATTGACATATTTCATCTCATTTCAACATGAATGGATGCTTACTTAAAATACCATAAACCTTAAGGGGCTCCAGATAAAAAGATAAGTAGCCATTGAATGGATTGATTTATTATGAAATAATACATTATTGTCTGATATGAATATATATTCTGTAATATTGTCTTAACTTATTTTTGTATAAATGAACCTAAACAAGCATATAAAATATGAACTTTTCATATTGTATGGTATATAAGAGTAACACATAAATATAAATGATATAGTACAGTATGATTGGAAAAAATCAATTTAATAATTATGAAAAATGTTAAGAGTATTTATACTTGGCTTATTTTTCATTTTTGTAAGACTGTTATTCTATGTAGGTGTCATGAAGGGATGGAAATAGATAAATATTTTCTTTGATTAGGAAACTAGGAATCTAGAATTCCATAGTAGAGAACCTCAAAATATATATTAAATGTTTTAACTATTTAGATTGCATAATAAATAGTATTAATAGATAAATATAAATTCTATAGTAGAGTATGACTAAATATTTTCAATTTATTAATTATTGAAACCATCAAGAGTACTAGGTTACTTAGCTTGTTTTAGATCTATGCAAGATTGAGATTGTCTGTAGTCATTATAAATGTATGGAATTGGATAAAGAGTTTATTTGATTGGAAAACCCTTAATCTTAAATATTTTGGATGCAACTATTGGAATCTAGATCATATGTATTTATCTAAATTTTTTGGATTTATCCTTGTGGATCATACCTCACTATTTTGGCATAGACTATTATGCTTTCTTGTTAGAAAGTGTTTTTTCTAAAATCATTTTCTTTTTATGTGGGAAAAATATAAAATATTTTCTCTTCCACTTTAAAACCCAAGTTCCACTTTAGAGAATAGGTTAACCTATAAACAATGAGGAAAATTCAAGAGTTTAATTCATACCAACTACTCCCCCAATTACTATTTGATCACTACCTTAATATA
>JARHVA010006687.1:357500-432500 GCA_037957365.1 Torreya grandis | reverse complement strand
ACACTAAAACCTAAACCTAGACTAAGAGTGCAAATGTTGATTCTTACCCCTTTTCTAGATGTCAACTTTTGCCTATGTGCAAACTAAATGAAACTATTTATTTTTGTGTTTTTATATTATTGATGAAATATAATTAAATTAAGGATTTTATAACATTAAAATGAAACAAATTCAGATCCAAACCCTAGGTAATACAATCTTCTAGTATATATAAATTATTTTATGGATAAAAGATAGAAACTATTTTTTAGTGTTATGAATGATTACTTGTTAAACTAAATGTTTTGAAATGAAATAAAAATACAAAAATAAATTTATGATTTAATTTATTTTCTTATATAAAAATAATATTCTTTTTCCATTCAAATTAAGGAAATTAGATTCAAGATATCTACTTTATTCTACCTGAGTTTTTTTTTTAGAGTTTTCAAGGTGTATGTGTGTTTGTTTATTTGTGAATGTACGTTTGTTAAAAAATTAAATGATTTATGTTATAATATTTAATCAATAAGTGGTTTTTCTTGAACTAAATAATGAATAATAAATTATCTCTTAATCTTGGATAAAACCTTGGTTAAATAAATAATAATATTATAGCCATTTAATTCTTAAAAAAAATTATTAAATGTGTTTTTGTGATGGATGGACTCCTTATTTCACAATGGTCACCTCCCCTCCTGAATTTTATAAATAGGTTTTTACCCCTATTGTAAATACATTTGATCTTGATATGATTTTGAGAGAACAAGGTTTTGTGAAATCATAAAGAAGTAAGATCAAGAGAAATTATATTTTGGTTGGATTGGCTTTATAATTATATGAATAATCATTGTGGTTTTTCACCTCTTTGAGATTTTCCACAGTAAATTCTTATGTCATGTATTATTATTATTATTATTATTATTATTATTATTATTATTATTATTATTATTATTATTATTATTATTATTATTATTATTATTATTATTATGTGTACATCCTATATATTGTGTATATAATTTACCATGGTGTGAGAGCCTGGTAAATGGATACGATCAATAAGTAATTTATTAAAGAAAAATCTATTGTATTTCAATTATTTGAATAGTTTTACAACACTAACATGCTATTTTTTTAGCATGTGTGAACTAGAAATTTGTAGAATATCATTTTTTTCACAAAAAAGTTTTTAGTTTTGGTTATATCAAAACCTTAGCTTGGACATTTCAAGAATGTTTGGAAATTTACATGGCCTAGTTTGGCCTCATGTAGCTTTTGGATGCTTCATTACTACCTAGTTGGTGCCTCTATTTTACTTTTACATCCCTATAGAATTGAATTTTTTTAGAAATCATGATTTATTGCATTGAAATCAATTCTGGTTATTATAACTACATAGTTTAGAAATTATAATGATGCTTACAAATTTTTAGACTATGAGAAGACAAATTAAAGCTAATGCAATTCTTCTCTCTCCCCTATCGTACCACTATGTAAACTATAAAATTTTTGAGTTAAAAGTTGGAGCCAAAAACCATATTTTGAAAGTTCAATTGGCTTTATCTTGCAAACATAGGAGGGTTGCCAAAGTTACAAGGCAAACAAAGGTCTGTGTAGGGATAAATCACCTAGTTATATCTCCATGGAGTGCCATATCTATTTGTAAGCATTTTAAATGTGATTTATATAGTTTTTTGTAAAATATTTAAGAAATAATTGTTTTTTAAAATTCACAAATTCCAAAAGGGCCCATTTTTGTTTAAAGGTTTTACCAAAAAGTTAAGAAACCAAAAAAAAATTTACCAGTTCAAAATTACATACATAGATAAATACATTTATATATCATTTTTGTTTAAAAAATAATCCTTAAAATAAATAAATATAAGCTTTTACATGTTAATATTTGATAAAGCTTACTAGATAAGTTGGTTTTCTTTATTTTGGTAACAACTTGTAAAAATTAGGTTTAGAGTTCAAATCACTCAATATTTTTACCTTTTTGGTCAAGTTTAGATTATTTTTTAATTAAAATAATAATTAGATAATATTTTTGGATTTACGTGTCAAGTTTCATGCATTCAAAACCATAGTTGACATGTCAAACTTGTTTTAATAATTGACCTAGTAGATGTTTTATCAAACATAGTTGTACAAATAATCAATCCTTAAATTTTGGTACCTTCTAAAAACATCTACATGTTCTATTTTATTTTTCAAAATCTACTATTATATTTTTTGCAACTTTTTTAATCGTAGTTTCTCAGTGGTTGTTCTGTGTATGACTCTTTTGATACCTAATTTAGTGTAAACATAATTTAATTTTTTTAATTATTTAGCATCTAAATTATGTAATTAAGTATATTTTCATTTTTTATTCACTTTATTTTTAAAAATAGTTTAAAAATTTAATGAAAAGATTTCTTTTAAATAGTTGTACTTGTATTAGTATATTTTTGTCACACTTAAAACACTTAGTTTTGTCATAATCTTTTGCTTTTTTATTGATTTATATAGTATTAAATTGAATAATAATTATTTTTTTAAACTTGAATTGAAATCTATTTCTACTTATAAATTAATTTAAAATTCAAACTAAGTAGGATTCATTTTAATCATTTTTTTATTATCATTCTTAATGGGAAGTTATGGCTGTACCTAATATTGTTCTAGGTAAATCATAATTGTTTATTGGAAATGGATATAATATATGTAGAATTCATTTATGAAATATTATCATTAGGTCTGAAAAATCTCCTTTTGGATGACATGTGACACTTGAGGTTACCAATGTATTTTGATAGGAATCATAAGAAGTTATGTCCATTATCTTGTAGGGTGTTAGGGTTGAATTCATTCTCCACATTAGGAATTAAGAGTCTCATAGTGATGCTTGGACACTCCTTGAGTGCATGCACAAGGGCACTCATCTCTAAAAAATCATTAAATTAATCATTGAATTTTTGACTACACCTATAAAAGGTGATGAAAAGGCTATACATTTTCTTGCTAAAATAAAGAACATTAAAGCTCGGTTAGATTGATTTAATTATAATTTGATTCATAATAAATTGATTTATTTTATCATTCATTTAAATATTTATAAAAATTATAAAAATTTCTTTTCAATTTTGAATTCTAAATATTAAATTGAGCAAGATATCCTTGACCTTACCACATTGTCTACTCTTTTGATTCATGAAGAGAAATTTATGACAAATTTTGATTCTAAAGAGATTGACACTCAAAAACCTATTACATTGAATATTTTTTCTAATAATAATAAAATTATAAATCTAATCCTAATTCTACATTGGCTCAAATCAAAATAACAAATCTGGTAATAAGAATCACAAACATATGTTTAATTAGAATTGAAATCTTTGTAATAAATTTGATCGTAGAATGGAAACTTGTTATAAAAAATTAGAGTTAGCAATAAATAGTTCAAAAATAAAAAAGTGAATAAATCTAATCAAAATAAATAGAATAATTAAAACCTTAATAAGGATAATAATCAAGATCAGATTGTCATTACTTTATATTTTTCTTTATTTTATTTCAAATGAAAATGAATGATATTTAGATAATGGTGCATCACACCATATGAATTGATTATCTAATATTTTTTGTGATTCTAGAGATATCCATAAAGGAATTTAGTTAGGATATAATTCATTTTTAGAAGAAACTAAACAAGGAACAATAAAGTTTTCGAATTTCATCATTAAAGATATTTTCTATGTACCTAAATTCAAAAAACAATTGTTATCTTGTTCTCAACATAAAGATGATAATTTCATCATAGAATTACATAAATATAGTTATTCCATTAGAAATCAATCTGAGACTCTGATTATTGAAGGGTTTTAGAAGAATGGTTTATATATAAACTCTCCTATAAGTTTTCTTTCATTGCATTGTAAAAATAAATCTCAATTATGACATGAAAGACTAGGACATGTTAGTTTTATAATTTTATATAGTATATGAGTTCATAATATTTATGTTGGACTTATTTTTACACCTTCTCATCATGAAACTAGTGAGGATTGTTTATGTGGTAAGCAACATACTAACCCCTTTCATAAAAATCATGATGTGAATTCCTCATTTCCTTTAGAATTGATTAATAGTGATGTTGTACGACCTTCTAAAGGCGTGTCTCGTAATTATTATTTATATACTATAAATTTTAGTAATGATTATAGTATAATGATTTTTTTATATTTCATTAAAAATAAATATGATATTTTGTCTAAATTCAAATAAATTTAAAGCTAGTGTTAAAAATGCATCTATTTTTTCTATTAAAAAATTAATAACTGATAATGGTGATGAATTTTTTTGTAAATATTTTGATTATTTTTTATTAATTGTGTTATTAAAATGAAATTAAAAACTCCTAATTACTCTCAGCAAAATGGTATTGTTGAAGGGAAAAATTGTACCATCATTGAGATGCCCAGAATAATATTGCATTTTATAAATGTTCCTCCTAGTTCTTATGGGCCAGATTTTTGAATACTTATGTGAATATTATAAATATAATTCCTACTGAATATTTTATTTATTTTACATAAAATATACACATATGCTCAAGTCATTTCTTCTTCTTTGATAAAACTATTTTTTATTACATTAGAGATACTAACTAAATTGATAATGTCTCATCTACATTGTACATGTTAGTAAAATGATTAACTTTAAATATTGAAAAATATTTATTAAAATTATATTGTAATAGATATATTTGTATTAAATGAGAAATCAAATAAAATATATATATTTTATGAATATTTTCAATTCATATGAGTTAGCCTAGAAATACATTATATGCATAACATCATGCTTAATTTGACAAAATGATCATGTTTAGTTATTGCATTTGATAAAAGGATCATGCTCAATATGTTTATATATTTTATGTTTTAATGCTTTTATTTGATCATTAGGGCAATTTCTTGTTAATATGATTAGATACTCTCATTTGTTTGTTTTATCATTTGATTATTTATACTAACATCCTTGTATGTTTAATTTTATAATAAGATATGTTATTAAATGCAAAGTGTAAATAGACTTTGTATTATTGGATATTCATCACTTAATTTACTAAGCATCCTATTGATACATCTCTAAACTTATTTGTTTTAGTCTCATATTTTTATGATTGTACTATGGCATTTTATGCTAAAATTATCCATATTTGATGTATGAAAAGCTATACCTCAATATTTTGTTGAATCATATTAAACTTTCAATGTTTTAATAACACTCAAATGATAAAATGAGCTATTTATAATAGGATATCTAATTTTTGGTTAAGTTTAGTATCATATTACTATTTAATTATTGTATGTGCATTGCATGATAGTTGGGGATGCTCATCTTGTCAATATTGGAGACATCCAATAATGAATTGCATACAATAATTTATATTTTTTCACTAACTTTACAATCAAAGTAGTGAACACATTTTCCTTAAATATGAATTTATTATTTCAACTGTGTTTTACCAAATATAAACATATGTCATATTTTTATGTATTTAGTTATTGTGATGTTAACCATACCATGCTATCATGAATCTATTTTTCAATATGTATTTAAGTTTTGTGTTGGTGCATAATACCAAAAATTTAATCATATTGATTTTCATGTGAATTTTATCTAAGATAATGTCCTTAATAGTGATATTGATTTGAAGTTTTATCCTAAAAATGAATAAGTGGTAGATATATTCATAAAGCCACTTGGTTCTACCATGTTTTTGATAGTTTCATGCAATGTTAGTCCTCTCAAAGTTTCTATTGATGGGGAGTGTGTAAGAAAATTCTATTTAGTAATGTCCATGTGTTTTTTATTCTTTTTATCTATACTTATTTTCAGTTTAAATCATTATAAACTTCATGTAGAAGTTATGTATTTGTAAACTTCATTTGAAAGTTTTACTTTTGTATCCCAATACATTTAAAATCATACTTTTTAGTGGAGTTCTTTGTGTTATAAAAGGATCCAAATATGATTAATTATTATTCATGAGAAATTGTGAGATGAAATCTCATAATCATGCTATCCTAAAAATTACTTTTGAGTAGTTTATGGATTATAATTCTTTTTCTTTCAAAAGATGGTGTTTGACATGATGAAGGTTTTTCAAACCTTCAAATATGTACATAGTATAATTCTTTTGTCTTATAGGTGATTATGACATTTATTCTTATTTATCATTAAGGGAAAGTGTTAGAACATCTAACTACTAAGTAGTGTTTCATTAACCCTTAGCTCACCTTTTAAATTAAATAATGAATAATATATTAATTATTAAACCAAGATAAAACATAAATAAAATATATAATATTATTATAGCTATTTAATTATTACTAAATTTTATTAAATATTATTTTGGGATGGATGGAACCATTATTTCACAATGGTCACATTCCTTCGTGAATTTTATAAATAGGGTTTTAACCCTTTTGTAAATGCATTCAAACTTGATATGATTTCGAGTGAACAAGATTTTGTTAAAGAATAGAGAAGAAGTGAGATCAAGAAGAATTATATTAGGTTGGATTGGTTTATGAATTATATGAATAATGACCATGGTTTCTTACCTCTTTGATGTTTTTCATGTTAAATTCTTGTGTCATGTGATCTTGTTATTATTCGTATACATTATTAATCATTTGTATCCTATATATTCTTTATGTAATATATATATATATATATATATATATATATATATATATATATATATATATATATATATATATATATATATATATATATATATATATATATATATATTTAAATTGAAAATTATTTGGTTTAAACTGACATTTACATAGTTTTTAAATGAAAACTATGTGCTTTCAAAAGATCCTAATATGTAGGTGCAAATAATTAAGATCAAAGCTATTGGTTTTGGAGTATAAAAGAGGAGAGAAATAAATATTTAGTTTCCTATATATGTCTTATTAAAATAAAAAATAATGTAAACTACTAATATATAGTTAATAAATAAATAAAATTATAATTGGAAACCCCCAATCTGATCAAGGTGTAGATCAGCTGGAAGTAAGGATTTGTTGTAGTATAATAAGTTGTCCTCAAGTAGATAACTCATTAATTTATTAATAAATTTTTTTGAACTCTATAGAAAATGATTAACAGGGAATAAATATATAAATAAATAAAAATTGAGAGGAAGAGTAGCTAAGTAGTGGTTAGGTTGATTCACATATAGCAAAGAATTGGTTATTGATTCATATGAATTTTCCTCTATAAAAACTATGTAGATTGACCATCAAGAAGACCAAAGATGGAGAAAAATATTTTATAAAACTAAAAGATGATACACTAGGGTTATGTAACACATGAGAACTCCAATATTCAATGAAATAATTGGATTAAAAAAGACAAAATTGACTTACTTATGGAAGAGCAATGGAGGTGTCATGGATGAGTTGAAATGAGTGGAACTAGGAGTGTAAGTTTAAAAAGGCTTAAAAATAGATAAAATTAGGAGTCAATGTGAATCGAGCTAGACTAGAGGTGAAATTAAGGCATAAAGAGAAATAAATGTAAAATTAACATGCACAAATGTATGAAATACCAAATTTTGGTAGCTAATTTTAGAACAAAGACCAAAGTTGTCTAAATCTAATGTCAAGTTGTCATGAACCTACAAAACCATAAAACATGTTATAAGAAGTATAAAATAATTAAAATCACTATGTTTTGAACATAAATCACACAATATATAAATATTATGTTTCAAAATAGGAAAAATGGTCCTTTGTAAGAGAATTTGCTTAAATGGAATGCTTTTAAACAAAAATGACTAGCTTTAGAAGACTATGTATTCAAAACATACCAAGAATAGAAGTTATTAATGAAAATTTGGTTTCTAATGTTTGTTTTTTTTATTGATGATGATAAAATTGGGATAGAAAGTATTTGAATTGATAGGAACAAAGAGAATATGAAAAATGTACAAACTGGAGGTAAAATTGGTCTGGTCAATGTTAGTTTATACTACTTTTGTGCTTTTACCCCAATTTTAACTTTTTGATTAAAAATTTAATATTTACATTAAATCTATAAATTTCTTACATGGATGGGTTTGGATATTTGGATATGTTCATAAAATTTTATTATTTTATGTAGGACTACCTATTAGGATAGGTAGGTATAAGATGTTTATTCCCCATATTATCACACATCTATTGAAATTACTCACCTACATACGCATATAATTGGATTAGGGTCTTTGATGAATATATTACAAGAGATGATTGACATTAGGATAGGTCATATTGGGTGAATATTTTGTGACCAGCTAAATGATGGAAAAAATAGGTGTTTCAACCACAACATAAGGAGATTTATCAGCCAAAATGTGTGGGTCTACAACATCAAAATGGGACAAATCTCTCCTCTCGTCAAGGGGAGGTTCCCTATAACTATAAGGTACTAATATATACTATATATATAAGCTGAAAATAACACTCAAGGTAGGATAATGCCATCCATATCTCTTTTTTTAGAGATGTTGTTCACAGATCAAAGGAGAAATCATGGGTAATTACTGAAGGTACTTCTCTTCTTTCAAAAGTAATAATCAGTCAACAGCCAGATTCCTTCCTGGTAGTAATAGTAACTGGATAAAGAAACATAGTAGGATGAAGTGTAGCACAAAGTCTCCACCTCAACTACCAAAGAGTGAAATATACGAAAGACGATGGGGGCACAAAGTCATCCCAAGATACTTTACACAAAAACAAAAAAAAAACATGCTAAAGACAATTATGGTATCACAAAGTCTCTCCACAGTCAGATTCATGACACCTCCCTAATTACTTCCACTAGTTCTACTTGTTAAATTAAATGGACAAGAATGTTTCTAGGAAACAGACATAAGAACAATTTCCTAAATAACAAAAGCTATTCCAGCACAAAGTCTAAAAGGTCACTTATTTTCTCATTCAAATAAAGAAATATGATTAAAAATCTAAGCTGAAAGTCTCAAGAAATGTCTTTCAATTTGGTCAGAATTTTGCTTCTATAATAGAGAGATCTCTCTTCTCTAAAATGAGAGATTATAATATATAGTTTCCAAGAAAGACTTGGCACTTTATTTCATGAAATGGTTGATACTACATTAAATGCCTTCAATATTTGTGGGAGGGCCATGCCGAAACAGGTCATCGGCCTTGGCTTTGGTGCACATAATCATCTCGAATGTATTCTCCTAAGCATGGGTCATCTAGTCTGTTTCCAGATATATATGTCGTTGTCCACTCACTTTTATTCAAAAGGAGAAAAATAGGATGTGCCTTTAAATGTTTGCGCACTTAGATGTCTACTTGGTGGACTGTTCCACCTACTGGAATAACTCCCATATAGATATTTCAGTATCTCCTATAGATTTCCCTCTTTCTTATTGCAATTTGAGCTCTCAAGCCATCTTCTTGCCTTCAGTAGGCCCTTTCGTCTCTTTCTTCAGTTATTCACTAAGTTTTGTCTTTAGGTTCCATTCCATATTTGAAAATAAATGAGCATTTTTTTACCCTAAATTTGACATCCATGGGGACGTCATTGGTTGCTTGGTCATCTAAAATACTTTGAACCTTGAACCTTTAAACCTTTGAGGTGCATTTGTTTAATGGTTCAATGTTTTGAGCGGTCCTATCAGCTCCTTGGTTCAATCACCTATTTAGTTCAATCACTTTTTTGGTTCAATTGCTTCCTTGGTTTAATTGCTTCTTTGGTTTAATCACTTCCTTGGTTCAATCGCTATCTTTCCTCTTTGGTTGAACCATCTCTTCAAACTTGTCTCTGGAATCTTCCACTTCCTTCCTTCACTCAAAGCTTCCTTAAACCTTTGAACATTTGAACTTTGAACCATTTTAGTTCAAAGTTTAATGGTTCATTCTCTTTCTCTAAATCATTTGGTCCTTTAAATTTTTTAGATCTTTTATTTTCGATTAGACTCATTGAACCTTTGAACTTTGAACTATTTTGGTTCAAGGTTCAATCAGTTTAACCTTTATTTCTTATCTCTTTGAATCCTTTGTTCGTCTAAGTCTCTCAAACTTTATTAAACTCATTGAACCTTTGAACTTTGACCTATTTTGGTTCAAGGTTTAACGGTTCAATGGTTTAATATTTTGTTCTTCAAAGACTTCTTTTCTTTATGTCCTCTGAAGTCCTTGAACTTTTTGAAGCGGTTGAACTTTGAACTTGCCAAAGTGCTTAACTCTTTAAGTTTGCCAATGTCATTGAACCTTTGAACCCATTGAACCTTTGACCCTTTGGAGGTGGGGTTTAATGGTTCAATGGTTTAATGATTCAATATTTTGTTTGAATCCCACCGATAAGTATTTTGATTGAACTTTGGCGTTGAACCAGGCTTGAAATACCTAAGTGTTGGGAATTTATTTCTTTGTGATAGCTCACCTGTTGAAGTTATTAAACTTGTTGAACTTGTGAGTCCCTTAGCTAAAAAATCTTGAATAATTAAAGAATTGGAGTGCTCAGAACATTTTTTTGAGAAGGGAAGAGAGAATTTTGGCTTGTAGGACCAAAATAGTTGATATGTTGTCCCCAATTATGAGTGATAGATTTTGGGAACAACAACTGGCTCCAGTTGGGGAACTTCCATCAATTATAAAAATAACTAAAGGGAGTAGAATCTAGAATCTCTAGTGCCTTTAAGTATGCTATTGGGCTATGGAGTCATGCTACCCAAAAAGAAAGGTTTCAAAAAGAAATAAAAATTAACAACACAAAATAGAACTAAAGACTATACAAATATACAAATGTACAACCAGACTTATCTAATACTTCAAGAATTGAAGTGCTTCAAATGCTACCCACTATGAGGCAATGAAAATGGCATGTCATCTTGATACTTCAACATGAAACCATTTTCTCCCCAAAAGTGATGATTGGTGAATGGACCTCTCCACCAGGAATCAACTTTTATGTGCATTCTTTTTGGTTCTCTCCTCTTGCCCCTTAGCAAGACTTGATTTCTAGTCTAAAAATCATGGATCCTTGTTATCTTGTAAAAGAGTTTCTTTTCCTAATTTTGACATACAGTGGCATGGTTTGTTGCCATAATTCATTGCTCTTCTAGTTCAGTCCAACTCATGATTTGATTGTCTCCATCAAATACCTGCCAATGATTGGCATTGTTAGGCACTCTTGGTTGAAAGACCAGCTCGATAGTGTACTTATACTCTTCAAAGTCTTTGTGAGGAACCAAAAGGGTCATAGAGATAGCTAATGAATTTTCATGATTATGAAGCTCTCTGGGCACTGCAGATATGTTGAAAGCATCAAAACATTCAATATAGTCCCATACTAGATTGTGGTAATGGTGCAATCTTTTGTTCTTGGTTTGACATAGGTTCCTCACCTGATAAACCATTAGTTCAGAATCTCCTTTGGTGTGGAGGAGTTTGACACCTTTGTCTTGAGTAACCTTCAACCCGAGTAATAGAGATTCATACTCGGTAGTGTTGTTGGTATTGCTAAACTGCAACTTGTATGAAGAAGAAAAATTATCTCTTTGTAGAGATATTAAAACAATCCCAGCTCCAGAACTTGTAGAAGAATAGCTACCATCAAATTCTAAAATCTAGACATTATTAGAAACTGATCTTTTTTCAAATTCCTCCTGGTTAGGAAGGGATGATTCTTTTGCATCTAAAATTTGCTCTACCAATTCTCCTACTATCATGTCTAAAATTTTTGGATTGTCACCTACAATAATTTCATCAGATGAAACATGGACATCCTCTATAGACAGGAAAAAGTTACCCATTTCTAAAGACTCAAATAAAATTTGAGCTTCAAGGGCCGATGTTTGGGTGAAAATATATTTTTGCTCCTTCTCAGGAAGCAACCTCTGCATGATGTCCTTCACAAGGATCCTTGCCTCAGATAGGTCCATGCTCAATTCTCCACCAACATCCCTGAAAATATTTTGCCCAAGAAGGATTCTGTATGAGGCTAGGATGTCGGCCACTAGGACTATCATCTTGATTCTCTTTTTTAGAAATGTGGCAAATGCAAACTGGGCATCCTTAATTTGTCCCAGCAAATTTATTTGTTTTCCATGGAGAAACATCTCCTAAAAGTCCTAGTCAACGTGATGCCAATAGATTTAGCTACTTTGGCAGGCATGACATTGTCAGATGTGCCTAAGTCTATTATGCAGTTGTTCAGCTTGTGTCCATTTATCAATAGGGAAACATAAAATGGTTTTGTCTTCCCAGGGGCAGTTGGAGGAGTAACCAAAAGGTTATTCTAGAAGGGTGTACTCTTGGGGGAACCATGTTTTGCTTTTGGAATTTCTTGTCCTATAGGGATGATCTTATTCATCATACATTGAACTAACATATCCAACTGCTTAGGATTGAACTGTAAGAATTCAAATTCATATATTTAAATTTTAGTCTTCTAGACATGGTTGACTATGTCAAATGTCTGAAATGAATTAGGAATAGGGAAAACCAATTCATCCTTTTGGTTTTTAGGGGAGGTAGGACTGATCTACGAAATTGAAGTTGAAGGTGAAGGTGTACTTGAGGTACTTACTTTTTTATTACTCACTGGGTCCTTTGGCTAGAAAGGCAGAGAAGTTCCTCATTTAGAAATTGAAATTATAGGCTAAGATCATTCCCCTATTTTTCCCTTATTAGTTTGTTGAGCTCACTAGTTATGTGACTTGGTAAACACTGCATATGATCCATCAAATGTTTCACCTTTACTTCTGATTTCATCCTGGTAATTCAAGAAATCAATGTTGGAGTTTCTAGCTGATTCTTCTTGGTCTTCCACAAAGAGATCAGCGCCATCTTCCTAGTTCAACTCAAATTGGAAAAAAAATTGATTTTATTTTAAGGTATCCAACTACTGAGTTGGTTAGAGCTACTTCAATAGCAAGTTTCCCCCGAGGGGGAGGAAGATGATTTGGCTATCCTTGATTCTTGGCAGCATTTACTTAGTATGAATGATTGGGGAATGTCCTCCTTGGTATATCTTAGTATGAAGGAGGAGCAGACATCCCTTGCACCATTTGCTTTCTCAGAGCTAGCAACTCATTTGCTAGCTTCTACACCATAGGATCAGTGGTACTTGTAGATGAATTCTTAGAAGATGAAGAAGATTTCCCTCTATTATGATCTCTTCTTATCTCCCCTACCAAGATGAGATCATCTTCCACCTCAGTGGCCAAATCTTTAGCTACAGCGAGGTCTTTGTGGCCATTCCATCTCAATAAGAAACTCACTTTAGGTAGCTACAAATTGATGAAGAATCATTTGAGATTCTTAGTTATTGGCTAAGCAATTGTGGGAATCCTATTTTTCATCTTATCAAACTTAGCTATGAAATCCCTCATAGGCTCATGAGGCTCCTTCTTTATCTGTGTGAGCTAGGCCAGCAAGCATGTGCATCTTCTTCAGGCTTGAATCTAGCTTCAAATTTGGCTTTGAAGGTGTTCTTATCTATCACTATCTGGGCTTGTAAATGATGAAAATAGTCTACTATAGCACCTTGCAATGTTTCCACAAACAACCTGACTGCTATGTCCTCATACTCCACACCTATCATGCCACAGGCTATGCTGAAGACTGTAATATGTTCATCAAGATGAACTCTCCCATCACCATAGAATTTGAAGAAATTCTTCCTAGAACTGCAAGGTAGCTCATGTAGAGGTGGAGTTAGATTGAGTGGAACAAAAGAGTTACCCCTGGGGCCTTGAGTTGCTATTGTATGACTATGGAAAGGGGCATAAAAAATATTGGTGGGGTATGTACGGGCAGAGCTCTACTAGCAGAGGAAAAAGAAGCTCTACCTTGGATTGGTGACCTGGTGTTGGTAGGAGGAAGACTCCTAATTCGTTGAAGGTGAGGTTGTAGAGGAAACAAATCAAAATTACTCTATTACACCAACTCAAAAATAGGGTCAACAACACCTTGATCTTTCTGGCTTCTTGTATAGTGTGGAGCTGCCGAATTGTAGAATAAAAATGGAAAAGAACTAGCCTTGCTTTAGCTTGAAGCTTGAGGCTTCGAACTGCACATTCTTTCTAGTTGGCATGGAGCTACGAGAGAATTGACTTTTGAAATGAAATGCTTGATCTCCAGCATCTCTAGTTTCACAGCTCAGAGTATATAATGGAAATAGATAAAGCTATAATGATAATGGATAAGACATAGGTGATGCTTCAATCTAAAGCTTGAGGCTTCAAATTGTGCAAAATTGTTGTGTCCTTAGCAGAGTCGCTAAAAACTGTTGGGTGAATATTTTGTCACCAGCTAACTGATGGGTAAAAAAGGTATTTCAACAACATCATAAGGAGATTTATCGGCCAAAACATGTGGGACTACCACATCAAAATGGGATAAATCTCTCCTCTCATCAAGGGGAGGTTCCCTATAACTATAAGGTACTTATATATATATATATATATATATATATATATATATATATATATATATATATATATATATACATAAGCTGAAAATAACACTCAAGGTAGGATAATGCCATCCATCTCTCTTTTTTAGAGATGATGTTCACATATCAAAGGATAAATCTTGGGTAATTGTTGAAGGTACTTCTCTTCTTTTATAAGTAATATTTAGTTAATAGCTAGATTCCTTCCTTGTAGTAATAGCAACTGGATGCAAAAACATAGCAGGATGAAGTGTAGAACAAAGTCTCCACCTAAACTGCCAAAGAGTGAAATATATGAAGGACAATGGGAGCACAAAGTGATCCCAAGATCCTTTACACAGAAACAAAGAAACAAACACGCTAAAGATAATTGTGGTAGCACAAAGTCTCTCCATAGTCGGCTTTAGGACACCTTGTTGATTACTTCCACTAGTTCTGCTTGTTAAATTAAATGGACAAGAATGCTTATAAGAAATAAACATAAGAACAATTTTCTAAATAACACAAGCTATTCCATCACAAATTCTAAAAGGTCACTTATTTTCTCATTCAAATAAAGAAATATGATTAACAATCTAAGCTCAAAGTCTCAGGAAATGCCTTTCAATTTGGGCAGAGTTTTCTTCTATAACAGAGATATCTCTCTTCTCTAAAATGAGAGATTACAATATATAGCAGCTACGAAAGACTTGTCACTTTATTTCATGAAATGGCCCATGTTGCATTGAATGCCTTCAATATTTGTGGAAGGGCCATGCTGGAACAGGTCATCAACCTTAACTTTGGTGCACATAATCATCTCGAATGTATTCTCCAAAGCATGGGTAATTTGGTCTATTTCCAGATATGTACGTAGTTGTCCACTCACTTTTATTCAAAGGGAGAAAAATAGGCCACTCCTTTAAATGTTTATGTGCTCAGATGTCTACTTGGTGGACTATTCCACCTACTGGAATAACTCCCTTGTAGATATTTTAGTATCTCCTTTAGCTTTCCCTCTTTCGTATTGTAATTTGAGCTCTCAAGCCATCTTCTTGCCTTCAATAGGCACTTTCAGCTCTTTCTTTAGTTTTTTGCTAAGTTTTGTCTTTAGGTTTCATGCCATATTTGAAAATAAACAGGCATTTCATTACCCTGAATTTTATGTCCATGGGGACGTCATTGGTCACTTGGTCATCTGAACTACTTTGAACCTTGAACCTTTGAACCTTTGAGGTGCATAAATTCAATGGTTCAATGGTTTAGGTGGTCTTATTATCTCCTTAGTTTAATCACTTCTTTTGTTTAATCGTTTCCTTGGTTCAATTGCTTTCTTTCCTCTTCAGTTGAACCATCTCTTCAAACTTGTCTCTAGAATATTCCACTTTCTTCCTTCACTCGAAGCTTCCTTGAACCTTTGAACCTTTGAACATTGAACCATTTTGGTTCAAAGTTAAATGATTCATTCTCTTTCTCTAAATCCTTTTGGTCCTTCGAAGTTTTTGGATCCTTTTCTTTTCTGTTGAACTCGTTCAACCTTTGAACTTTGAACCATTTTGGTTCAAGGTTAAATCGGTTCAACCTTTCTTTCTTAGCTCTTTGAATCCTTTGTTCTTCTAAGTCTCTCAAACTTTATTGAACTCGTTGAACCTTTGAACTTTGAACTCTTTTGGTTCAAGGTTCAATGGTTCAATCTTTTGTTCTTCAAAGTCTTCTTTTCTTTAAGTCCTTTGAAGTCATTGATCTTTCTGAAGCGGTTAAACTTTGAACTTGCCAAAGTGCTTAAATTTTTAATTATACCGATGTCATTGAACCTTTGAACCCATTTAACCTTTGACCCTTTTGAGGCAGGGTTCAATGGTTCAATGGTTCAATCTTTTTTTTGAAGCCCACCGATAATTCTTTTGATTGAACTTCGGTGTTGAACCAGCCTTGAAATGCCTAAGTGTTGGGAACTTGTTTCTTTATGAGAGCACACCTGTTGAAGTTGTTGAACCTATTGAACTTACAAGTCCCTTAGCTGAAAAATCTTGAATAATTGAAGAATTGGAGTGCTCAGAACATTCTTTTGAGAAGCGAAGAGAGAATTTTGGCCTGCAGGACTAGAATAGTTGATATGTTGTCCCCAGTTATGAGTGACAGATTTTGGGAACCACAGGTCAATAACTTAGGCTCACCATTAATCATGAATACACATACATATATATTTTATTTATTTGTTTATTTATTTTGGTTTTTTGATATGTTTGACTCACTCTTCCTCTATGGATGTGGATTGCACATCTAAAAACTTAATATTTATTATTATATATGTATATGGATATATTTTTATTTACATCTTAGTGGCTTGATATTTTATGTTATGGGATTTAAATTTCCATGTTTTGATTTTCAAATTGTTCATTTTAAATGACTAGGCATGTGATGATATACCATGTATCTATTTGTTATTGATAAAATGCTATGTAAAATTATTATATATGTGAGAACAAAATCTATGAAAATGATGTAATGTTTTAGAACATGTATGAAATTATGAATGCATTGACAATTGTTTTTTAGGTGATGACCCATTTTGTTATGTTACACATAACACATGGCTTCCAATCTGAAAAGAGGAATTAAAGGGAGAATAGGATAAACATGATATGATAAATAATGAAAATCATATATCAAAATTTCATAGGAAAAAATAAGATGAAGTTATCCTCATGAGCAAAGGGGGATATATGATTCTTGTTAGACTAAAAATAAAATAAAATATTGTATTCATATAAAGAAAACTAGGCATTAAAAATTCAAAATTTGGGATAAAATTACCTATTTTAACATAGGCATGTAGACAAGCTTTTAGAATAAATATATAATTGGAAACTTTTTGATTGAATATCGCTTTTTCATTTAAATTATAATATTATTTATGAACCCCTACACTTAGTGTCACGTGACCATGAAGACAAATGGGTTCATCACCAAAGGTTAGATGTAGTCAATTAAGGGTACTTCTACCCAATGCTAACCCCACACAACTAATAAGATGTGAGGTATCAACACTAAAGTTTAGAAAAGAGTGAGAGATGTGTAATTTTATAATTTATATTTGAATAAAATCCTAATTTTCATAGGAGTGTATAATATTCTTTTTGAAAGGTCATTTCCTCTAAATCTTGGCCCCATGAAACTAGTAAAATGAAAGGGCTTATCACTATAGGCCAAGAGAGATAAGTAAAGTTACCTATTTTTAAGCATGCTAATGTTATGCTTTAGAAGTAACCATAAGAAGAGACTCTACCAAGGACAAGATTATAATCTATATTGTAGTCTAGCATTTTCTAAGTTGTGAAGGAATATGAAGGGACAAAAGGTGTATTATGCTAGTAAGAAGTAAGGAAAGCGACAATGTAATGCTCATTTTGATAATGATTTCTATGGGATAATAGGGTAATTTGAGAATAGAATGATATGATATGCTAAATTTTGAAGTTTTCATTTTATGTTAATTAACAACCAAATAATCACCAAACGCAACATTTTATATGCAAGAAAAAATGTAAATAATGGAACTATTTATTTCACAAGGGCAATGTGACATGTAATAATGAGATATATAATTTTTTATGTTAAAAATAGTTCACAAATTATTAAAACTCCTTCCCCTTTAAAGTGCATAATTTATAGGTTCTATTATTTAAATTTCCGTTCACTAGGTAAGGGCATAACCAATTAGATCTAAACTTTAGACCTTATCAAGTCTAAGGACAAGGTCTCCTACATGTAAAGGACATTTTTTAGCATAAATGTGAAGCTCAAGATACTATTGATAAGGCATGTTTAGATCATTTTGTCTTATTAGAATGTGTGGATAACTGAAGGAAAAAGTTTTTAAGCATTTTATTGGTTACTTTTAATCACATTTTTATTATATAAGAGGTTTTTGGTCATACTATAGAAACTCACGATATTATTGATGAGACATAGTTGACACTATTTTTTTTATTATCATGCCTAGGAAAGTTCACAAGAGTTTATTGAATATATCTCTATGGTCATCTTCTATTGTATTCCAGGGAGAGAGGTTCCAATACTTGGGAAGTTTGGGTAATAATTATATTCTATGTTAACTTCTATGGTACTTATCGTTAATTTGAAAATCCTTCCCTCAAGTGTTGGCATGGCTAGGAAAAGATAAATGGTTTAGTTGTCTATCCTAAAATTTAAACTATGATTTGAACTATTATTTCCCCCATGTGATAGTGGATTAGATGGTTATGTTTATGACCTAATAATTATAACAAGATAACATGGAGATATCCAATGTTATGAATAAGATCCTCTAATCTAGGAGGTGTGTGACGACTATGAGTTCCAATCCTATAAAGATCAAACTAGAGTATTTTATAATATATTAATAATCTCAACCATATACTTGGTTGAGATAGATGGAATTGTCATGGGAGTTTATTCACTTAGTATTTATGTCATTTTAACTAAATTTTATTTAGATTTGTCATTTGATATAAATTTATGAGCTTTAGTACCCCTATTTAAGATAACTACTTTATATACCTAGCTGTCTTTATCTTTAACCAATTACATCATATTTACCACACCATTGGTGGGTAACTAATATTCAATGTGTGCCCATTTTTGTTTGTACATGGTCATTTGAATGTCATAAAATGGATTAGGGTATCCTTCATCAACTAAGATTTTCCCTATATGGAGGAACATGGTAAAAAGGATTACCTTCATCGTGTGGATCCAAGGACTATCCAAGATCATGTTTTAATTTATATCTCTATCAATCACATTAAATTATCTTAATAGTATCTTGGGACCTAAAATTACTATAACTAAGATAGTCCTTATTGAGGTAGATATGAGGCTATAGGAACCTCACAAAGCATTCTTATTAATATAGTAATTAGCTTCTCCATAACAAAGTTTCTGAAGAAATGAAAATGGGACTATATTGTCAGTTACCCAATTATCAACCATTACTCACTTTACATAATTTTCATATATCCATACCTATAAGTGCAAGGTTGGGTTTCCCTCTATATACAATTTTTTATGTATATGGGGAGGCTCCTTAACTCCAAAACGTAACTAGCATCCCTCAATTATTTTAGGATGGGAACATATCTGAATCAATATCATTTATTTGAGCTTATGTTGGAGGTGTGACACCAGATATATGGCCCAATCCCAAGCCATAGAGTAATTTCAAATGATGGGATGGAGATTTGGTGAGTATTTATATGAAAGAAACATGGGAAAATGTATTTGTGAGATCATAAATTATATTATAGTTCCCTATGGGTTTTGGGTTGGTTTCAGTCTCCAAGGAATTTTTTATGTGACAAGTCATGGTTTTACAGTCCCTAGTTTGAGTAACAATGTTTGCATTTTCCTTGGATTCAAGTTCTACATATCTTATCATGTGGATTTATTTTAGTGGTCCTAGTTTTGGTGCCATATTGAGGTTGATTGTACCATAGGTAGAGGCCTTAGCATTATTAGCACCGGTCAATGGGCATTGTTTATATTGATTACCTTGTGACCATTTCAGGATGGTATGTTATTGATGGTCTAGAAAGGGTTTTTTAGAAAGGGAAAATTTAATATTCTAAAGTGTTATAGGACTAGTTAATTGGGCTTGATCATTTACATTAAAATTATCTAGGAACATGTATATTAATGTTTATCATTATTTTTCATGGATTTTTTCAATGAATTTGTTGTATTACCTATAGGCATGATTATCATGACCAAGGACTCTATGAAAAAGGTAGTAGTTATTATGATCATAGTCCTAAGGCCTTTGATGATGGCCTTGTTTTTCAAAACCTTAATGATTTTTATTATCATATAAATGTTGATTTTGATTGGGGTTATTATTTTGGTAATGATTTTTAAATTATCCTTGGTTTTGATTTTTCCATTTGGTGTGACAAGGAGGAGGATAATTAAATTAAACCACTTGAATGTTAGGTGGAGGGTTTTGATTCCTCATAGTCATGTTATTATTATTATTATTATTATTATTATTATTATTATTATTATTATTATTATTATTATTATTATTATTATTATTATTATTATTCATGCACAAAGGTGGATCATTATTAACCAAATTCACCTGATTATTTTGATTTGTAACATCATTTGTGGTGGAATTATGGTTCTTATTAAGAAACTTAAGACCTTGATTACTAGAGATGTTTTGGTTAGAGTATTGATAGCCTCCATTGTTTTTATTTGGGGTGACTATATTTCCATTAGTCTCATAGGTTTTGAATCCACTATCAATGGTCACTTGATCAATTCTAATAGAGCTTTTAATCATTACTTCATATGACACATAGGGTAATTTTTTCACATCTCTTATCTCTATGTTAACATAGTACAACAATAGATCACATATTTAGCTTTGGTCCATGTGTGGTGTACTAGAAGATGAGTATAAGACTCTTTATTACCTCATAATGAAATGAGAATCTAATTCACCATACCCTTTTTTGATGCATAATAACTTTCATATGTTAGTATTTAGGATTTTGTTCATATCATAGGCTTTGAAAAACATGGTCATGACCAAGAAAAAATAATGTATAATCCTATTAGAGAGGGTATAATAAAAATATAGGGTTATTCCTTCAAAGGTCTTTGGGAATTTTTTTCAACCACTCCATCCCAGGATAAAATTTATGGAATAATAGCAACATATGCCTTGACATGCTTGTTAGGATATCCTTCTCCCTTGAAATTAGAGAGATCAGGTAGGGGACAAGGTAGAAGAATTCCTCCTATATTATGATTTAGGTTTTATTTCAAGTATTCAACACATGTCCTCATGTTATTTAAATTTATTAAAGGTACATTAGAATATGATTGAATGAGTTTATTTATATATAGGTGACTCACTCAACCACTAGTGGGGAAAAAAGGTGTTTGGTAGGGTGGTGTGGACTATGTAGGAAAGTAATTATACAAATAAGTGGATTTAAAGAACATATGATAGTAAGGAATAAAAATTTTAGATGAAGATAGACTAGGTGTTTTTTGGGGAGGAGTATACATGAGTAGCATGTAACTTAGATTTGTACAACTCAATAGAGGGATACAAGGTGGAGTATTTTTGTCCACTATATTATGGGTAGGGGTATAGGTGTAAACACTTCTCATAAGATTGTGAGGATGGATTTTGTAGGATGGAATTAGGTTTTTTCAGTGGTGAATCTTTGTTAAATCATAAATATTTTGTTTTCTCAGATTTAGATTGTTTGGTTTTTTAGACCAATAAAGAGCAAAGGGTCACCTAAATTTTTGAGTTATAAATAATATTTATAGGTTAGATCACATAACATTTAAAACTAATTCCTAAATTGTGATTATAAATCACCATGGCCTCGAAGGACATTCTACTAAATTTCACCAACATGTATTATATGCCATAACCTAGATGAAAAATCACATGTTCTCTATGCCTCACACTCTATATTGAAATACATGGACTGGATGATGTCCACATACTTTTGAAAATGATTACAAAAATAGGATACTGACTAGGGGGCTTGGATGACATCCAAATGATGATGACCATAGACTCTAGGTGATGTTCAGAGGGCATAGATTATGTCCATATGGTCTAGATAGAGACCATAAACTCTTGAAGGAGACCAAAGGGACTAGAAAATGTCTATGGGTATTGGAAAACAATTACAAGGTATAGATGATGACTAGAGGCTCTAGACAGTGACAACATACTCTAGATGATGACCACAAGGACTAAATGACATCCACAAGGTCTATATGGTGTCCATAGGGTCTAAACAATGACCACAAACTCTAGATGGTGACCATAGGGATGGGACATTGACCAGATGGGCTGGATGACATCCATAACGCAAGAACAATGATAAGAGGGAATGGATGATGACCAAAGGGACTAGACAATGACCATAAGGTCTAGAAAAAAATTAGAGAGACTATAATGTGTCTAGAAGGTCTTGAGAGTGATCGCATGGCCTAGACACATAGCTACATAATGTGTATCCTTGTCATCCATAAGTGGTTTTTCATAACTTATCTTGAAAAAAATGTTATTTATGATGGATTTTACTAATAACAGTAAGAGATTAGGCCAATTATCAATGACAAAGAGAATATTATATTATTTTTAGAAACCCACAAGAATAACCAATCAAATTCAACCCACATCCACTCAAAATAATTCTAATGAAAGATTCACATAATTAGTTTTATTTATTTATAGTAACTATAATTTTACATTTCAAAGATAATAACAAAACCTTTAAGCATGTGTATCCATCCGCTAATAGTGGATTTCCAAATGAAAAAATTAATCATAATATCATGTTACCATTTGAATATATTATTGATGATGATATGCCACCACTTGAAGACATAGCTAAATATGGCATGGCTTCAACAAAGGATGAACAAATGATATGATAGAAAAATTAAAATAAATTTGTAGATATCATAAAACAATGATCATTGAAAATAAAATTATAAAATTATTTAAAAGTAAGACAAGACTTTAGGACATTCCATATGATGATATCTGTCTAGAAGAAGACACTTCTACTCAATAGACACATAGTTAAAATGATAAATGCACTAAGAAATATGTGCAAAGAAAGATAAGTAGATGGATAATTGGAAGGTCTTTTAAGCTTGACTAGGCATGAAAATTTTTTTTCACTCAACTAGTAGAGCCAAAAAATAGTAATGATATCCCAACTAAATGTAAATGTATAATATTTACTTAGAACATAGGAAAGAACCAAAAATTTAACATAAGCTAGACATAATTGACAAACATTATGGTAACATATATGCGTTGGTAGAATAACAAGATGGATAAATTATAAAAAACACGTAGATGGAAACATTCCATTGAATGCATGCATGTTATATAGATAATATAGTATGAAAATAATTAGATATGTATGCAACACTAGTTGAGAAAGGAGAAACAAAATCAACTAAAATAGGAAAAGTTATTCAATCTAATCAACATGCTAAAAATATACAGTTGTCAATGATCTACCATATTCTTAAAAAAACCCCACCTATATCTAATTTTTAAGAGTATAAGATTTTGTTTCAATGTAATGGACTTCATAACATTACACAATCACATTAGTCAAACAGAAGTGTTTGCGACATATAAAAATGTCTTACAATGATTAAGAAGGAAGATTTCAAATAAAAAGTTAAAAAATACAAGCTTTATCTCATTGTCCATTGATGAGGTCACAATATTTGAAAACACAACATGGGTTTATATACATATTTACACTTTTAATAACCATTCAAATTAGTCTCATTTGTTAGATATATATAAAATGGATTAAATTACAATGCTAAAAACCTTTCCAAGTTGGTTATTTATAATTTGGGGGATATTGTTGGGATGGATGATTATAATATAGTTACAAATTTAGGTTGTGTTAGAGTTGATGGTGTAGTAGTAATGCAGGGGAACATAAATGGTATTTATGTCTCACTATAGATAATAACTACCACATATATGATTTCAATAAATTGCATGTCCCACAAAATGAATCTTGCATAGAAAATTGTAAGCACTTTTGAAAATGTCATAAAATTGGAAGAAATTATTTATGATTTGCATGCTTATATGCCAAGAAATCCAAAAATATTTTTAGAGTTCCATAAAATTTTAATTGCAATTACCAATTGGAAAACAATTTTAAAAGTTAATGATATAAGATGGTTTTGCATGTATGAGCCTACATGCAGAATTATTTAAGCATATCCATTTTTGGTAGGTTCTATGTTTAAATACCATATGGATGTCAATAAGGCAAAACATTTTTTGTACCATTTAATAGATTTGGAAATGTTTTTGACACTATGTGGTATTATCCCAATGTTAAACATTTTTTTGGGTGAAACATGATCAAGAGAGATCCATCTATATTGTAGACTTAGTACATTTTTGAAAATAGGTTTGACAATCTATCAATGTCTTATAGTCAAGGAAAAATAGTTTTAAGTAACCTATTTTTGCTAGTTGTCTAAGTTTAACACAAATTAAGGATCATAAAAATTATTTTAAATTTAATATTAAGGATCATCTTTGCATCTTCAATAATGTAAACGATATACCACTGCACAATTATAAAAATGAGTTGATATAGTAATAAAAAAAATTGAATAAGTCATTGTAACACATATTCTTTATAAAACTGTTATAATTGAAGCATGGATAAAAAATGATAAAGTTAAAGGATACATTACTTATGGAAATTGGAGAATATTGTCAAAGGGATGAGTTTATTTAATCTATAGGAGTGATGAATCCTATATTTTGGAGAGATGAGGATGGTGAAGAATAAATTAGTAATTTATTTCTTAAATGCATGGGAACTCCCATTAAACATTTTTCTAAGTCTGTAGATATAAATAGAGTTTGAATTCATTGAATTCTATGCATAGATTTATTTACAACCCAATCAACCCATTTTAGACACAAAATGATTGATTAATATAAATGTCTAAATGAGCCAATACATAATGGTTTTGTTACAAGACTATGGGAAAAAATTGTATCCTAGTACAGTCCTACAGTAAAATATTAGTGAATATTTTTATTGATATAATGCTTCCAAATAATTAATTTGGGGTTTGTGAAAGAATAAAAGGTATTTAGTGCATTATATTTTTTTAAATTAAAACTTCATAACATATTGGATAGAAATATAGTGACATGCTTAAGATTTTATATTTCACGTTATGTAGTAGATTCATTTTTCTATGATATAATTATTTAAATTTGTAATTATTTCATTCAAAGAAGATGATTCACTAATACAACAAATGATAGAGCTTATCCAAATATTTATATTTTTTATTCATCAAATACATTACATATAAATGTTAATTATGAAGAATGGGTTACTCAAAAAAAATTCCATATACCTAAGTTTTAGTTTATATACTTCAACATATTTTAAATAACCATAGTAGTGCCTATATTTTTTTTTTATGGATGTTATATTATGCTTTATTGTATTAGAAGTTGAATTATTACTCTGAGTTATATTTATAAAATTTTCATTTATGTGTTGAGGCTTACTCATGTTGTATTTATATCATTAAGATTAATTAATACTTACTAATACAATATTGTATGTGTTGTAGCTATTATAGTAAACATCTCAAAAATAATCAATAGGGTATATAATGTAAATATGTACCCATATTATGATTATATTATTAGCACAAATATAAATATTATAAATAAAATATGCAATTTAAGATTTAATAAACAAGATTAATAATAAATAAAAAATTAGATTAAATTCTTCGTAAGATCAGTGGGGTCCTAACATGTGGAATCATAGTATAGGTTTAGATGCCTAGAAATAATGATTTCAATAGTGATTATTAGAGATTTTTAGTGATGTCATGGTAATATAATGGAGGTTTCCTAGTGAGTGGATGAAGCACTTTTATATCCTAAGTATTAATGACAGTGTGTAATGTGCTTGTTCTAGTGTGTTTAATGTTAGCTTGGTTGGTCCTCAATTTTAGCATGGTTATAGACGTTTAAATATGATTATAAAGTATTGATCATATGAATGGGGTCCTATCATTTGTCAAGGATGATTGGAGAGCTACTATTCATGAGTATAATTCATCTGGTAGTCTATAGTTTTCATCTAGATAGTTTGGGTTTAGTGGCAGAAAATATGAGTAGGTAGTTTGATGGCATCACCATTACCACATGTGAATGAGTTAGGTGGAGTTGGTCATATGGTTGTGATCACATTAATACTTAGTTATGATGTGATCAATTTTATGTTGCATGATGAAGTGCAATAAAATATATGTAAGTGCAAATTTGGGCTCTTAGGGAGTTTGATAATGTTCTCCCATACTTAGCCAAATTTGAATGAGGCAAGGAAGAGATGACTAATCATTTTGATGATGGAATATCTCACACGTGTATGTTTAAGATTAAATAATCATATGATTTTTTTTATTTTTGATCCTAGTTAACTTTCATTAAATTTTAGGTCATGCACTAAAGCATGTCAAAAGATATGCATGTTCAAAGTTGACCTTTCAGACAAGTTTTTGACATAGTTAGATATGTGGTATAAAAATTTGAGTGAGAAATATAATATAATTATATCTCACACATGTTAGGGTTCTAGGATTAGTTTGTCACATTTTTGGATTCTTCTATATGAGGAGATCATATAATCTAAATTTGATATCATACGAGTGAGAGAGGTAAAAGTTATTGAGGTTCAAAGTTGGCTTCTCAGACAAATTACAATGGTCCCTATACTTCATCAATTTTACAAGAGTTAAATTTTAAGACCAAATACAAATCCAATGATTCATGGGTGATCATATAAATTTCTCTAATGGCATGTGTCAATTAAAATAGGTCAAAGTGACATTTGTTTAGCATTGAGCAAAGATAAAAGATAAGTATCTAACAATGAGCAAGTGTTCCTATAGATTGATTGAATGGTGAGTGCTACAAGATAAGGACTGAGTTGATCCATAGAGATTGACGATGTGCATTGATTAAATATTGAAATATTTCATGAGATGAGGTTAAGTATCTTAATTTTAACTATGATTTTTTAAATTAAAATATTTGAATTTTACAAAGAAAAAACTAGTCTATATTTTTTGGAGCATATCTTTTGATCAAGGATGGATTTACTCAGTGTAAAAATAAAACTAGTATAGGACTATAAATTTCATATTTGAATATGTATTTGAATATTTAAAATTTTTTAAAGATAAATATATTGATCTCCAAACTTGATTTTGTGTTCGTGCATGTTTTGTAAGTAACCTGAGAAGGGTATTTGAGCTCATTCTGATGTTATTTCAATATCTCATGATGATTTAGCTATATGGGAGTGTTTTAGACTCCATAAGGATGATTTGTGTGCATTATTATGGTTTAACCAATTATATGATGTATGAACAAAGGTTTATAAATTTATTATATATTCATTCATGGTGACTATGTGCAGAAAATATTATTTATGTTATTTTTGCTTAAGTAGAAGGGTGTTATGATGGATATGGACACTTAAGGAGGACATATATATGTAGTTAAATTACATATATTTTCACATATAATGATTATATATCGCACAAAATAATCAAATATGAGAGATCACATAGCAGTAATTGACAACAGAGCTGAATACTGGATAATATAGTAACGCCACTTCAAGGGGGCAACCTCCACAACAATGCACTAAGAGGAGAATAATTAACATGATGATCAAAGACTAACCACTACCTCTTATATATTATAATTAAACATGGTTATTCCATAGGCCAACCTAACTAATAACATATATAAATGTAACAAGAATATAATAGAGGTATGTAAGCCACAAGTCAGTGACATATATCCCTAGACATGTCAAAGGCTAAGGGCATAGCATGCCCCTCTAATTAAAATCAACATTATCCTTAATTTTGAGTCACCTCTAGATTTTTTTCATAAAGGATTCATCCTCCCAAGTGGAATCTTCACAAGGCATATTATTCCATTTGATTAGGTACTCAATCACTCTAGACCACCGTTGCTTAGTGCACATTTAAAGGATCACCTCATGATCAAGAATAACTCTTCCTTCCTCATCCAATTATGGTAACTTAGATTGAGTAAAAAAAAATTATCCAATTAATTCGTTTAGGCATGATACATGAAATACTAGATGTATGTGAGTGGAGGATAAAAACTCTAACTTGTAGGCCACACTATCATTTTTTAAAAGATTTGAGAATGCCCATAATACTTAGGTGATGACTTGTTATCCTTTTTCCATTTATTTAATGAAATATTATTATAGGTATGTAATCAAATAAATACCCAATCACCAATGTAAAAATGCATCTCACTCCTATTTTGATCTGCCTATTGCTTTATGCGATTCTAAGCCATGGCTAAATTTTCATGCAAACTTCCAAGAACCTCCTATTGATGGTGAATATGTTTTTCAGCTACATAAAACTTAGGATGGACCTTAAAGGTTTAAGTGATGTATGTAGGGTGGTAACCATATAGTTTCAAAAAATGAGACATTTTGGAAGAACTATGAACAAAATTATTATACCACCATTTAGCAAGTCACAACCAATGAACCCATCTATCATGTTTATCAAAAACAAAATAATGAATATATCCTTCTATACATTTTTTGATTACCTCAATTTATCCATCCAATTTAGGATTATAAGATGAATTATATGCTAACTAGGTGCCCAAATAACAAATAACTTAGTCCAAAAATTGTTAGTGAAAATGGGATCTCTATCACTGACAATGATCTTAGGGGCACCATACAATTTATAAATTGTATTGATGAAATCAAAAGCTATTTTACTAGAAAAAATGGATATGATAAAAAACTAAAATGAGAATACTTACTGAGCTGATATACCACAACCATGATAAAATTTTAACCATCAGATCTCAGTAACCCTATAATGAAATCCATAGACACCTTTTCCCAATGTTAGCTAGGGATGGATAAAGGTTACAAAAAACTTGGGATTTTGATGGTTTATCCTTTACTTTGTTGATATAACATACATTTAACCACATATTTATAGACATCCCCATTGAGTCCTTCCAAAAAAAATCTTTCTTGATTTTATGATAGGTTTTCAAAAATCCTGAATGACCCCCAATTAGAGTTGCATGAAGTTCCTAAAAGGATTTTTTGTTTAAGAAGAGAATTATTACATAGGTATAATATATTTTTATACCATAATGCATTACCCTTCCATGTGAATTTTTCAAATCCACCCATACCTTGATAAATATTCTAAATCAAATCATGGTTAGCATTATCATTATCCCATTTTGATCGTGTTTCCTCTAGCCAATCTACCTATAGAATGGTCATAGCACATAACAATTCTTCAACTAATTCATCCTTCCAAGATAGTGTATCTACCACTATATTGTCCTTGCCTTTCTTGTAAACTATTTTAAAATCATAGTCTAAAATATTAGTTACCCATTTCTATTGTTCTTCATATGACAACCATTCCAAATAATATTATAGACTACCATGATCAGTTTTATGTGATGACCCATCAAATAAGGCCTCCATTATTTGACTACATATAAAATACCCATCATTTCCTTATCATAAATGGGCTTGTACTAATTTTTACCCTTCAGTTGATGACTTTAAAATGCATGTGGTCTACCTTATTACATTAGTACAACACTCATAACATACTTAGATGCATCACATTAAACCATAAAAGTCTTGTAAAAATTAGGAGTGGCCAATACTAGAGTGGTGCACATAGCTAATTTCAATTATTCAAATGCCCTGGGAGCTATATCAGTCCATTAAAAGGAGTATTTTTTCAACAAAGAGGTGAGTGGGTTGTAATGCTACTATAATTTTTTACAAACCTACGATAGTAACCAGTTAACCTTAGAAATCCCCTTAGTTACTTGAGTGTCTTAGGAATCAATCAGTCCACCATTGATTAGATTCTTTTAGGATGCACTTTCACTCTTGCATGTGAAACTAGATGACCCAAATACTCAACCTCATAATCTCCAAAAGTAAATTTGGAAGGTTTGGTATACAACTGATGTTGTTCTAGATTTGAGAGTACATATTTCACATGTTGCAAATGGTCTTCCCAATTTTTACTGTAAATGAGGATATCATCAAAAACTACGAGAACAAATTTGTTTCAAATGGCCTAAAAATAGTATTTATCAAACTTTGAAAGGTGGATGGTACATTTGGTATCCCAAAAGGCATAACGAAAAACTCATAATGGCCCTCATGACTCTTAAAAGTAGTTTTAGGTTTGTCTTCATCATAGATCTTAATTTGATGATACCTAGAACACATATCTAACTTGGTAAAATAAATAGCACAATTTAATTCATCTAGAAAATCATCAATGATAGAAATAGGAAACTTATCTTTGATAGTGTACTTATTGAGTTATCTATAGTCAAGGCACATCCTCCAAGTGTCATATTTAATTCTCATCATGACAACTAGTGAAGAATATTTGATTTAGCTATGGAAATTGATTCTTGCATCCAATATCTCATGTACCATCTTTTAAATTTTACTTTTTTGGGCATAGGGATACCTATATGTCCTGATGTTAGGTGGTGTACTATAAAGAATAAGTTTGATAGGATGATCATTTCTATATCTAGGTAGAAATCCTTTCAACATGTCACCTAAAATAACTGAATGAGAATTAATCACTTGTTATAGATAATGAGGTGTAGATGGATGAGATGGTTGAACTTTCATGGAAAATAAGTGAGATAAAAATCCTTTAGAACCCTTTCAAATCTATGTCATTTTATAGGAGCTAACAAGTTGTGGAGATTTATCCCATAATCCCCTTAGCCTAATTGTCCTTCCCTTAGAATGAAAATGCATGAATAATTCCTAGAAATTCATATTAATAGTGCCCAAAGTGGTGAGCCACTATACTCCCAAAATAATTTTATCTCTCACATGGGAATAAAAACATAGGATAATCCAATAAGTAGTCTCCCATGTCTAGATTAATACTATGGCATTTTCTTGAGTAGCTAATAATACCACCATCTACAATCATGACCTAAAATTATAGAGTGGGATAAATGAAATAGTTCAAATGAGCATCCAATTTACTATTGATGAAGTTGTGTGTCCTCCTAAAATCAATCAATACATTAACCTTTTATTTCTTTAAGAAATCCACCACCTTAATACTTTGGGGAGTACTAATACCTAAAAGGGCATGATAGGAAATAGTAAGCTAAATGTCTTCAAATTCCTCCTCGGGACCTTATTCATCTTTGAAAATTTCCTCCTCCTCATCATCATGCTCATTTGTACCTTCAATGTAAAAAAACTTATTTGTAGCACAATGATGGTCTTTTCTCCATTTGTTGTTGCAACCATAACACAACCCTTTAGCTTGTTTCTCCTCAATTTGTCGAGGTGTTAATCTAGTGGGTTGAGGATATGATGGTGCTAAAAAGGTGTGATCATGACCAGTAGTAAAGGTTTTTAATTTGACCATCTCATTTTCCTCTACCATGCATGCCCATGGGATAGCTTCTGATACAAATGTTGGGTTAAACATCAAAACCTCCAATTGGATGCTATCTTTGAGACCACCCAAAAATAGATCAGTCAAATTTTTCTTAGTGATGTCTTTTTTTTATGAATTAAAAAGTGTAAAGATAAAGAAAAAGTCTATTCTAAGATAAATTCTACTAGAGCTAAAGAAAGAAATGCAAGAAACAACAATAAAAAACTTTCATAGTTTAGACACAAGAATCCTCTATTGTGATTCAAATCCAATTTTCTCTATTAAAATGTAGTGCTCAGTCCTCTAATGCCAAGGTTAAATGGACAACATTTTGGTACAATATATTAACTTTGATCAACTTTTGATGTAATATTTCTTTAAATGAGATGATAGTGAAGGTGGTGGTCGAGCTAACCCTAGACACTGCATGTCTCTAACCATTGCCTACATAACCCACTTAAACAATGTCTATGTATGAATATCAAACCAAATATAGTTCTCCCAAAAGGGACCATTGATGATGAAAAATGATTCTCATTCAGAAAAGGGATTCTATGATTTCAAAAGGGATGATTGAAAATAGAGATTTTCAAGCTTATTTATAGAAGCCTGAAAAATGATCCAATGGTGGAGGATCATTTAGACTTTTTCAAGATTTCAAATGATCAATGGTTGAGGATGAGTCCTCATCTATAAGGATGGATAATTTTTCAATTTAGTGGAGGAAAAAGATGGGTTGGTTAGTTGACTCAACAAGACTTTGTAAAATGGATTATCAACTCAAGGAAGGAGTCATAAGAGGTGCAGACTTTCATGGATTTGGTTGGGATGAGGGAGAGAAAGGTGGGAGAGGTTTGAATTGGTAAATTTATAATTAAATAATAAAAATAAAGAATAAAAGGTGCACAATTGAATTTTTAAAAATAATTAACTTAATCAATTAATTGAATTTAAGAAGAAAGGCTAATTATTAAATTAATATGAATGGTTAATAGAAATAGAAAAAAGGACTAAATAAATCATGGTGCATTTCAACACTAAATAAAATTTAGGTGTCTACATTTTGCCCTCTTTGAAATGGTGTTGCGAAGCAATACTATTTCAAAGAATAGAAGAAGTAGAGTGTTGATGATAGAAAAGCAAAAATTTACCCCAAATGAATGAAAATGAATGTGATGATGCCCCCTCAATGGTTTGTGTGAGAAATGGATAAATGCTCAAAATTGATGAAAAGAGAAAATAGTTAAGTAGTCAAATGAAAAATCAATCTATTTCAGTTTTGATATCAAGTTTACAATATGTTGGTAATGTAGAAGAGTTGCCCCTAGATAGTAAAACTAGAGCTTTGATTTGAAAATCAACAATTTAAATCACTTAGAGACTGCATGCTTATTGTTGTTTGCTAATGAATCAGGGACCAAATTAATAGGTGTGGGAATGATATATTCTAGCAACAATAAACTATGGATCTATAAATACAAAAAAGTTATTGATTTATAAATGGTTGGTGGGTTTCACGTTGAAAAATGATTGCAAGATTTTGAAAACAATCTTGAAATAATGTGATTTAATTTTGTCTTAAATTTGAAAATGGATGAAAAATTAGTGTTATGGAGGAATGAAAATGAGAAAACTATCATCAATAATATAGATACTTGTCTCAATACTAATGTTTGTAAAATTATAGAGGGATCATGTAAAAATATTTACCCCTAGCTATTAAATGCTAGAGAAGATATTAGAAAAAGTGCATATCCTACTTTAAAGACTAACTACTTAGATTGTGCTTAGATTCAGGGGTCATGAGTAGATATGGGAATGATATATCCCAATGATGTTAAGCCATAGGCTAAAAACTTAAAAACATAGATCATCCAATTTATGATAAAGATTTAGAAAATTGATATTTTCAAGGATGGTTAAGAAGATATATCACTTTGATTAAATGACAATATAAAATTTGGATGAAATGGATGATGGAAAAGGTGATGGATAAGCTGGGCTTAGAGACCTTGTGTCTCTAAGTACTACCTACATAACCCACTTAGACAATGTCTATACATGGATATCAGACCATATGTAGTTCTCCCAATGTGGGAAGAGAAATGAAGAAGTAATGTAAGATTGACCCATGGATGCTAGACTTAAGTTAATGATTTCACAATATTAGTGGATGATGGAGAAAGGATGAAAAATGTGATATTGTCAGTCCTAATCGACATGTATGGGAGATTGAATGGAAATTTTAGCAAATGATGGTGTATGACTAATATGCAAACATTAACAAATAAATGAAGTGATCATATGGGTTGATTATAATAAATCAAATGATTCGATAACATGGATGAGATAAAGATGAATAAAAGAGAGAGATGACACACAAATTCATCAACTTGAGAATGTGAGATGGTTTGATAGCTAGCTTGTGTTTATTTTGTTCTTTGTATTGGATTTTTAATGATAATTCTAACTGAGTTAGAGTTGAGCAACCTGATTTTTTATATTGCATATGACAATATGCACCAATCGTATAGGAAAACCATGATGACTATCATGTAATACACGTAAGGACTAATAGATTCACAATGAAAAAAAATAGTGCATAATGATATGAAAGATCATAATAACACTATTAGTAATGCGCATAGTGATCTAGACATAAGAAATAATAATAAAGATAAGATAAAAGAGATGTTTGTAACAATGAAAATGATGTAAATAAACAAACACTATGAAATTAACTAAACAATATAATGTAAAAGAAAGTAAATGACTATACATACAAGTGATCAAATGACTAAAAAAGTAAGCAAATGACTTTTTGAATGTCTTTGGCTAGAGTATAAACCTTTGGCATAGTGATTTTTGACAATGTTAAAACATTTAATGAGTAATGTACATAAGGTATGACTAGTGTACATAACTAAAGACAAGCTATTTTTTCTATTGTTACTTAGATTTTGTTTTTGGATTTTACAATATTATATTTTATTATTTTTTTAATGCTTTTGGATTTTATTTAGAGCTTGGAATTGTTTTAATTTTTTGGTTTTTGTTGGAATTTGTAACATTTTTTTTTTCAAATTTGTAATGTTTGTTTGGTTTTTATTACAATTTTTAATGTTTTTTTGGTTTTTGGTGGTGTTTACAGGTGTATATACAAGGAATACCAACAAATGAAAAACCAGATTCTAGCACTAAAGAGTAACTGGTAGGGGATGGGAGGAATAAATTATATATGGAGTATGGACAAAATAGGAATGGATTAGATTTAAGATGATAAATCTAGGTAACACATGATGTATGAAACAAGTACCTAGTAATTAAAAAAGCATTGTACGGATACACCAAGATGTTTCAACTTCCTTATCAAGGTCAAAATGGGAATAGAGATGGTTTTACGATGGCAAGAATTGGATGAGTTTTTATATGTTTGGGGTTAAATGAATAATGGTGAGTTTGGATAGGTAAGGGTATTCAAAGATGGTAAATTATGGTTGAGGAAGAGTTTAGGATGGATTGGATAGGTGTAATATGGGTAAATATGATTTAGGATAACTTGGGATAAGTAACCATGGATGAGTTTAGAGTAATAAGATGGGATTAAAGAATTTTTAGGATGGATGAGGATGGTGGGATGATTTAAAATGCATAGGATTGGAATGGATGAGCTTTCCCCAAAGTTTAACGTATTTATAAATGACTGATTATTTTATGTATGATGCTAAAAATTGGTTTTCATCATGGCACTTGCCCAAGGTGCTATATAAATGGTTTTCACCTTTGGATGAATTTATTTATGTTTCTCTTTTTTATTTAATTTTTATTTTTATTTTTTATTTTTATTTTTGGCATCTCAATTACAGAAGGGTTCAAGATGAATGATGATTACCATTATTTATATTTCAGGTATGTACTCTAGAGATGTCTTCAGTAACTTCTTTAATTTATAAGTTGGCTTCTTCCTAATTTAACAAGATATAGTCATAGCCCCTATGATAGAGGGTGATACCAAATAGGGTGAAGAAAAAACTATGTTGGATGAAGGATGTGTGTTAAGTGAATGAAAGATTTGAAGGGATGGAATTATAATGGGGATGACTACATGGATCATGATGTAAATTGTGAATAGGACCAACAATCTCACATTCAGCATGACTAGGAGTAACTACAAGCTGGATGATTTGAGCATTTAATACTTCTTCAATGATATCTTCAACTTGTGATAGGGATCCATCCTGAAAATATTCTAATTTAGAGGATATATTAATATTCTCATCCATTGGTTCCTTAGAATGGTTTTCACCAAAGGATTTTTCTTGATTTTTTTGATTAGGATTCATATTTGGATTGTCCAATAGTGCCTCAAAGAAGTTTTCACTAAGGGACCCATATTTTTTTTATTTTGATTAGGATTTTGACTACAATTTGTATTTTGATCAATTGATAGTGCCTCAAAAAGGTTTTCACTATGGGGTGTGGATTTGATATTTTGATTGCAATATTTATTTTGATTAAGGTACACTTGTTGTTCCTCAGAATATGATATATTTCTTGATACTCTTTTGGTAGTAGATCAGCTAAGAAGTATAAAATTATGTTATTATCATGGAAGGAAGTTAATTGTAAGTAAGATTGTTCATCCCAATAAAGAAAATCTAAGATACTGGCTTAAAATATGGAAGGTAGGAACGGTGATGTTTATGAAAGGAGTGATGGAAACATCATCTTCGTAGAGACTATGAATGGATCCTATTTAAATTATGGATGAAGTTACCTTAGAAGCCACAAAATTATCACTAACATCTCTACATTGAATTTCAAATGGTTTGTAGTTGATCCTATGCGATCTAACATTTACTTTGAAATGGACAAGTTTGATAATTCCTTGGTCATGGATTGTTTTATCTATAAGTACCTCTATCACTTGTGGTGCATGTTTTGGGGTGATGGGAGATTCAATAGGTGACAAGGATTTTGGTGCTTGGATAATGGGTAATAGGCTATATTGGTTGAAGGAGGTTTTGTCTAAGATGGGATATTGGTCAAAAATGGGATCTTTGTCAAAAATGGGATCTTGATCAAAGATAGGGTCTTGATGAAAGATAGATTTTTGGTTGAAAATAGGATCTTCAATAAATATGGAATCTTAATCAAATATGAATGGTAAACCATTGTTGTCAAAGGTAGGTTGATGGACTATGGATTGGTTGAAAGTGAATGGGTCAAAAATGGGATCAATGGGATCTTGAGAAGTGGATGGAAGATTATGACCTTGAATTGGAAGTGGTGAGGCTTCATTAAGATCAATAAATACATCTTGGCATATCTACAAGATATGATTTTTAGATGTGGATACACTTGGATCTACCTTGATGTACCCTTTGTCAATTATATCTTGGATATAATGATTTAGTGTCATATAACAGCTTATAGAATGACCTTCAATTTTGTGATAATCACAAAATTCATTAAGTCTATACCACTTACATTTTAGGACATTTAGCTCAAAGTATTTGGTGTTTATAAATGTTCATAAGTTTGTAGTGACCAATTTTTGATAGAATACATCATAAGTTTTTCTTAATAGGCATGATACTATTTTTGATAGGCTAGGAGTGTTGTAACTATTGTAACTTTGGGGATGGAGTGACAATAGATGGTAGATGTGATATAATTGGATTCCCTTTTATATTTTGATAGGGGATGTTAGAATCAAGTATATAACTATTGGAGGGGAGACATGATTGATTTTGTAAAATAGGCTCACTAGTGGTAAGGTGATGTTGATATGGAATGTATTGGGATTCCCTATCTAGAGAAGTAGCTTGATCTTAGGATGATAGATTTGTGAAGGTTGATGGAATTTAATATATTGGATTTGTGAATAAATGTGAATTAAAGTTTGGGAATGGGTTGGATGCAAAATTAAAAGATTGATTTTGATGAGTATAAAAAGGTTGGTTTTGAAGGGCATAGGAGTTGATAGTTTGATTTGGATGGAAGATATTTGGATTGAACTAAATGGGAATTTGATTTATGAATAGACTTTGGTTCAAATATAGATTTTAAAGTGATGGTTAAGGTGAATAAAAATTTTAATGTAGATTGGTTCTAAGGTAGGAACTAGACGGATTGGTGAAGAAGTTTGGGTTTGAGTTTTGGGGTGAACTACATGCAAAATCAAACGATTGATTTTGATTACTATAGAAAGCTTGATTTGGAAAACTTGAATGATTATTTAATTTTGGATTTGATTGATGGATGGATGAGAATTAATACATATTCAAACTCATATTTGGATTTTTTGGATGATTGGCTTGACATTGATTTAAATATGCATTTGAATTAAAGTTGGTTGGATAGAACACTAAATTATAATATGGACTATTGAGATTGTGATTGGGGACAAAATTGGTCAAGGGATTGTTACACATAGACATTATTGTTTCAATGGATGACACTACTAAGGAAAGACTTGAATCAAAAATAAAAAATACTTCAAGATAGACTCTAGTAAAGCAAAGTACTAAAGTGACTAAAAGTTTGATTACTAACTAAATGTTTTTGAAATTCTTGAGAGAAAAATTGTGATTTTTAGGATAACATTTAAACTCAAAAGAATTTATTTTAAAAAAAAGGATTTTATAGCATGTAGTAATCACAAAGAAACAAAAAAACAATTTTTATTCTAAACAAATAAAAAATTGCATAAAAAAGGTGAAAACTAATACAAAGGGTTGTAAATAACTTTTGGGCTTTCCATTGTCACCTAGTTATCCATGCTCTCAGTTGTAGCCTAATGTTTCAAGTCACTAACCATGGAGGATCCTACCATGCCCATGACCCATTGAATCTAGTTTTGAGGGTGTGTGGAAAGTAACTTCTCAGTGCTAACTAATAACTGATGCACCAAAGTCAAATGATAAAGAGGTAATCCTAGGATTAAGGTATACAGAAGCTTATCTAGGGGTAAATAAAACCATGGAAGAGATTGATATGAATATGCACACTATTGGGTCTTGTCCCAAAATCCGCAATATAGTCATAGGGGTCTTAATGTGTTGAGAATCAGAAATATCATATCTCGAGTCAACTGTTGCAACTCTAGGTATTGGAACTTGAAAGCCCCTCCTATCATGGTGTGCTTAAAATACATAACCATTTAGATAATTGAAATAGTTAAGTCTTAATTTATATACCCCACCAAAAAATAGGTTTGTCTTATCGCATGGTGATAAAATCCATAGTCAAAGAGCTCCTAATAAAAGAAAAATAAAGAGTTAATACATGTTTTTAATTTCTAGGTATCACCACTAACATGATGTTAAGGAAAGAGCATATGCAAGATCAACTAAGGAAATAGATAAGTTATAATATTATTTTTGATTTCTATGTATCATCTTCAATGTGACACCAAGGAAAGAACATACACAACCATTGCAACCAAACAAGAAGATAAACAAATAGATAGATTTACTTCGTAGAAAATAAAGTGTGATTTATTTACTAGGAATGGAATACACTTAAAATAAAAGATGTTAGTGAAAATAAATGAATAAAATTGGTTTGATTCTTTGATTTTTATAATTATCTTTGGCCATTGTTTTTCAAACAAGGTGTTATTTTTTTTTTGCTTGGGCTAAAGAATAAGATAACCTACAAAAAGGAATGAAAGAAACATAAAAATTAAGCCTTTGGGATGAAATCGCTATTACACAATCAAATTAGAAGAGGAAAATTGAAAAATAAACATGTAAGAAAAATACAAAAATAGAAAAAGCTTATAGAAACAATATCATTACTATGCTCAATGAAATCACTACACATAACAACAAAATCGCTATTAAACAAAATCACTACAAAGAAAGACAAAATTGTTGTAGAAGAAAATGAAATCATTGCATAAGGACATAAAATCACTACACAAAAAGGTGAAATCACTACATAAAAAGACAAAATTACTATAGAAAAATATGAAATCACTACAACATAGGATGATATCACTATTGTCTAATAAAATCATTGTTTACCTAGAAAAGATATAATAAGGCAAAAAAACTCATAAAATTTGACAAAAACAATGTTAAGTCCAACAAAATCATTGAAATGTGATTTGAAATCATTGTTTCACAAGAAAAACATATCGTTGAACATGAAATATAAGACAACAACCTATAGTCTGTACCAACTTGAAAATAAATAAGATTAAATTGTTGGAAATATTGTCATTGATGTCAAAGGTCTAGCATTTTTGGTGATAAAGGTCCCATTACATTTAATGATATTTGTAATTGTTATATCTTGGCTAATGTGAGTCATTATTTATTTAATATTAATGAATATATTTTTGGTTGCATATGAGATAAAAGAAGGGCCCATGGAGAATTCAAAGAGCCACAGGGTAAAGAAAAAAGAAGGATGGGATGCATTTTCCCACGAAGAGTCATCTTGGGGAATTTCAAAAGTCACAAAGTGAAGACAAAAGAGGAAGGGCGCAATTTCTCATGAAGGGACACTTTGAGGACTACAAAAAGTCATCAAGGTAAAGACAAAAGAGGGAAGGACATTTTTTATCATGAAGGGTCACCACATGACTTTTCAAAGGCAAGGATATGAAGGGTCATACAAGTTTGGCACCATTTTCCACAAAGATTGAAGGGTCACAAAGGGGGAAGGACAAAGGTCATTTGGAAAGCTATAAATAAAGGCTTGAGAAGCCATTTGTAATATGAGAGATATAGGTTGATTTGATATTGTAATATCTAGCTTAGAAGAGCAATTGTGAGAGATGAATATGATTTGTATTTGTTATATCTAGCTTAGAAGAGCAAAGGTGAGAGAGAGAAAAGAGATGTTGTAATGAACTATCATTTGTTGAGATAGCAACATTGAGAGATAGGTGTGTGGTATACACAAAGGGGTTGGTGCTCATGTGGGTTAGTGATCATGAATTATTTCTAGGTTGGTGCTCGGCAAAGGGGTTGGTTCTCTTATGGGTTGGTACTCATGAATTGTTGTTGGGTTGGTGCTCAGCAAAGGGGTTGGTGCTCCTATGGGTTGGCGCTCATGAATTGTTGTTAGGTTGGTGCTCGGAAAATGGGTTGGTGGTCTTGTGGGTTGGTGCTCATGAATAGTTGATAGGTTGGTGCTAAGCAAATGGGTCGGTGCTACTATGGGTTGGTGCTCATGAATAGTTTTTGGGTTGGTGCTTAGCAAAGGGGTTGGTGCTCCTACAAATTAGTGCTTGCAAATATTGTTTGGGTTGGTGCTCATTCATATACATGAGATTGTTCTCCAAGGTTTTTCCCACATTGGGTTTCCACGTTATATCTGGTGTCTCTCTCTATCTTCTGTGGCATTTATTGTTTGAGTTTTATTGCATATCTCGAATGTTTGATTAAGTGGAAATTGGTTAAGGGAAATTTTTGTAAGATATATGATATACTGATTCACCCCCTTCTCAGTATATCCCATGCTTAACAATTGATATCAGAGCATGTTTCTTCAAAAAGGGTTTAACATCTTGAAGGTAGATCAAGGAAAAGCACAAGATGGCCAAGAAGATAAAAGAGAATAAAGAGTTGAAATATGTGGTTGAAGCTCTTAAAGAATAGGTGTGTATCTTGGATTCTATGTTGGCTATAGAAGAAAAAGAAAATAAGATATTTATTCATGATCTTAAGAATCAGTTAGAGATTGCAAATTCAAGTTTGAAATCAAGAGAAGAAGAGTGTAATCAATTAAAGGTTGAGTTAGGTTCTTTAAAGGATAATCATGAGAAGATTATAATCAAGGTTGACAAAGATCATGAAATATTAGTCCAAGGAAAGAAGGATGCAAGTTTTGAAGGAAAATTAAAGAAGCCAATCAGGTAGCCCAATGCTTTCATGTTTTCAAATTCTTTTCATGGCCATTGTTTTTTTTGTCATCATGTTGGTCATAGGGAAAGAGACTATATAAGGAGAAGTAATTAGTCAAAGGGATATCTCAATCACATTCAAGAAAAAGGTATGAGAAATATTGTTTGCTTTTGTTGTCATGAGGTTGGCCATATTGCTAAATTATGTCAAAATAAAGTAAAGAGATATTCAGATGGATATCAAATCTTCCTTACTAAATGAGAATCTTGAAGAAGAGGTCTACATTGAGTGGCCTAAGGGGTTTATTCTCTTGAATATTAGTAACCATGTATGTAGATTGAAGAAAGCATTGTATGGATTAAAACAAGCTCCCAGAGCTTAGTATGCAAGACTTGATAAGTACCTCCAAGATCAAGGATTCAAGAGAGGATTTGCTGATAGTAATCTTTACTTCAAAATAGAAGGTGAGCATCAATTGATTGTTGTGGTATATGTTGATGATATCATTTTTGGAAGAAATATTGAAAATATGACAAAAGAATTCTATGATAGAATGCAAAAAAAAATTGAGATGTCTATGCTTGGAGAATTATTATTTTTATTAGGGTTGCAAATATTTCAATTAAATAAAGGAATTTTCATATCTCAAAGTAAATATGCCAAGGAAATGTTGAAGAGGTTTGGTTTTGAGGATTGTGCACTAGTTGCCACACCTATGTGTATAGGAAATAAGGTGAGTAAGGATGAAGATTCACCTGTTACAGATCAATCATTGTATAGATCTATGATTGGTAGTCTTTTATATTTGATAGCATCGAGACCAAACATCATGCATGTAGTAGGTATGGTTGCAAGATATCAGTTATCTCCAAGAGATAGTCATGTTCAGTTGGTGAAAAGAATATTTAGATATATCAAGGGGACATTGGATTATGGATTATGGTATCCCACAGCTAAAGATTTCACTTTAGTTGCTTATACATATTTAGATTTGGCAGGGTGCTTAGATGACAAAAAGAGTATAAGTGGAGGATATTTCTTCCTTGGTGATAGCTTAGTATCATGGCTAAGCAAGAAGCAGAACTCAGTATCACTTTCTACTGCTAAAGCAGAAATATTTTGTAGCAGTATTGTCTTGTACTCAAGTGTTTTGGATGAAGCAAACTTTGGAAGATATCAAGGTAAAGTATGATGAACCTATTTTCATTTTTTGTGATAACACAAGTGCTATAAATATTTTGAAAAATCTAGTAATGCATTCAAGAATAAAACATATTCCCATTAGATAACACTTCTTAAGAGAGCAAGTTGTAGATCAATAGGTTAACATGGAATATATTAGTACTATAGAGCAGATTGCAGATATTTTCACAAAGGCACTACTAAAAGACACATTTGAGTATCTGTGAGAGAAGTTGGGAGTAATTTCCTTTACTTCTTGCCATTGAGGTTCAGCATCAGTTGAGGGGGAGCTAAGTGTTAGCTCCAGGTAGGCCCTTTGCCATTGATGTCAAAGGGGGAGAATAATAGGTATAGGTACAGGTGCAGAAATAGGTACAAGTTGTTATAGTAAGGGGGAGTTACTGTATGATTTCAGATGTAAGTATGTGCAGGTGACAGGATGTGGCAGTTTCAAGATTGAGGTTGCCATCATTGACAAAAGGGGAGATTATTCAAAATATTTTCATTGATGTCAAAGGTCTATAATTTTTGGTGATAAAGGCCCCATTGCATTTAATGATATTTGTAATTGTTATATCTTGGCTAATATGAGTAAATATTTATTTAATATTAACAAATTTATTTTTGGTTGCATATGAGACAAAAGAAGGACCCATGGAGAAGTCAAAGAGCCATGGGGTAAAGACAAAATAAGGATGGGATGCATTTTCCCATGGAGACATCTTGGAGAATTTCAAGAGTCACCAAGTGAAGACAAAAGAGGAAGGGCGCAATTTCCCATGAAGGGAAACTTTGAGGAATATGAAAAGTCACCAAGGTAAAGACAAAAGAGGAAAGGACACTTTTGATCATGAAGGGTCACCACATGAATTTTCAAAGGCAAGGATATGAAGGGTCATACAAGTTTGGCACCATTTTCCATGAGTATTGAAGGGTCACAAAGGGGGAAGGCCAAAGGTCATTTGGAAAGCTATAAATAAAGGCTTGAGAAGCCATTTGTAATATGAGAGATAGAGGTTGATTTGATATTGTAATATCTAGCTTAGAAGAGCAATTGTGAGAGATGAATATGATTTGTATTTGTTATATCTAGCTTAGAAGAGCAAAGGTGAGAGAGAAAAAAGAGATGTTGTAATGAACTATCATTTGTTGAGATAGAAACATTGAGAGATAGGTGTGTGGTATACACAAAGGGGTTGGTGCTCCTATGGGTTGGTGCTCAAATTTATTTTTTGGGTTAGTGCTCGGTAAAGGGGTTGATGCTCCTGTAGGTTGGTGCTCACAAATTGTTGCTGGGTTGGTGTTCGACAAAGGGGTTGGTGGTGCTATGGGTTGGTGTTCACGAACTGTTGTTGGGTTGGTACTCGGCAAAGGGTTAGTGCTCCTATGGGATGGTGCTCATGAATTATTGCTGGGTTGGCACTCAGCAAAGGGGTTGGTGCTCCTGTAGATTGGTGCTCATGAATAGTTTTTGGGTTGGTACTCAGCAAAGGGGTTAGTGCTCCTGTGGATTGGTGCTCATGAATAGTTGTTGGGTTGGTGCTCCTGCAAGTTGGTGCTTGCGAATATTTTTTGGGTTGGTTCTCATTCATATACTTGAGATTATTCTCCATGGTTTTTCCCACATTGGGTTTCCACGTTATAACTAGTGTCTCTCTTTATCTTGTGTGGTGTTTATATTTTGAGTTTTATTACGTATCTTGAATGTTTGATTAAGTTGAATTTGGTTAGGGGAAAGTTTTATAAGATATATGATATACTGATTCACCCCTCCTCTCAGTATATCCTGTGCTTAACATAAATGTAAAAGATAAATGTAAATAAAATAAAAATATTAAAAGACATGGGTAGGTCCCACCAGGGGTGCCAAAAATGTATGAATTAAAAAGTACAAAGACAAAGAACAAGTCTATTCTAAGCTAAATTCTACCAGAGTTAGAGCAACAAATGCAGGAAATAATAATAAAAAGCCTTCATAGTTTAGACACAAGAATCCTCCATTGAGATTCAAATTTGATTTGCTATATTAAAATATGATATTCACTCCTCCAATGCAATGGTGAAATGGGAAACAATTTGGTGCAAAATATTGACTTTTATTCACTTTTGATGCAAGATTTCCTCAAAAGGGATGATAATGAAGGTGGTGGTCGAGCTGACCCTAAAGACCCTATGTCTCTAAGAATTTTCTACATAAACCACTTAGACAATGTCTATGTGTGAATATCAGACCAAATGTAATTCTTCCAAATAGGATGATTGATGATGGAAAATTATTCTCATTCAAAAAAGGGAATCTGTGATTTCAAAAGGAATGATTGAAAATAGAGATTTGCAGGCCTATTTGTAGAAACTTGAAAAAATGATCCAATTATTGAGGATCATTTATACTTTTTTAAGATTCCAAATGATCAATGGTTGAGGATGAGTCCTCATCTATGAGGATCGATATTATTTCAAGTTGATGGAGGAAAAAGAGGGATTAGTTAGCTGACTCAACAAGACTTTGTCAAATGGATTGACAATGCAAGGGAGGAGTCATAAGAGCTGGAGACTTTCATGTATTTAGTTGGGATGAGGGACAGAAAGGTGGGAGAGGTTTGAATTGGTAAATAGGGAATTAAATAATAAAAATTAAAAATAAAAGGTGCACAATTGACTTTGTCAAAATACTTGACTTATATAATTAATTGAATTTAGGAATAAATGTTAATTATGAAATTAAGAATAATGATTAATAGAGTTAATAAAAATGACTATATAAATGAAGGTGCATTTTGACATTAAATTGAACTTAGGTGTCTACATCTTCCACTCATAAAGATAAATTCTGCAATTGATGAATATAACCCTTCACATTTATTATTTGTTTCAGTTTGGCTAACTGCTTGAAGTAGTTCTCAGAGACATTATTTTGTTAATGAGCCAACAAATCATCGATGAAAATAGATCATGTAACAGGAACACCATTATTTTTCTTTTGAGAACACAACCAACAATACCAAATGAATTGCTCAGGTTCCAGATATAGAGATGCTACTATCACCTTCTGAGAACTAGGAGTTTGATGTAGATTAAATAAATTCTCATTTTTGGTAATCCAAGTGAGATTATCCTTAACATCAAACTTACGTATGTCCACTTTTGGTAACATCAATTTCACACTAGAATTGGAGTTGTTAGTGTTGAGAAGAGGAGGACCCAAATGATGAAGTGGAGGGTTGTTTGACTATAACTAAGATGAAAGGGTAGCCAATTGAGAAGTGATTTAATTAAATTGAGTGTGAACCTCATCAATCTCTCTACACATCCCTAAAACATTAATTTAGAATAAATTAAAGTCTTCATTCCATACCAAGCCCTTTCTGTCAGCCTAAAGTTGAGAAATCAATGGATCTAAAGTTCCACATTCCATGTCATCAATAGGAGTCTTAGGAGTTTCTTTCTGCCTTTTCTTTCTCATGTAGAAGGAATAACCATATACAAACCCTAGGAGGGTTTTTTCCCTAAAAAACATGTACAAGGAGATTTTACCATTGCGATCACATTGCCAACATGAATCCAATAACTACCTTTGTGCACCAGGGTAAAAATTTTGGCACCAAAAAAGTGTATCGATATAACATACCATTGTGATCATCTCATCAATATGAACTCAATGACTACAATTATACAAAGCAAAAAAAAAATTCTAGACTGTTTTCTAATTAATACTTTTTTAGAAAAATGTTTCAAATAATATTGCACTGATAGAAAAAATTAATTATTCCCAGATTACAAGTTATGTTTTTTCACTCCTTCCTCTATTAGAAGTTGTGTCTTGCTAAATAAAAATAATAATACCATAATAAAATTGCCCAAATCAAATTTTTGATACCACTTATAATTAAATTACATAGATGTTCACATAGAATGATTATATATCTCATAGAATAAGAAAATATGAGAGATCACACAATAATAATTGATAGTAGAGCATAATACTAGATAATATATCAAATCCACTTCAAGAGGGAAACATTCACAATAATGGACTAAGAGTAAAATACTTAACATGATGATCAAAGACTAACCACTACCTATTATATATAGCCTATTTAGTCATGGTTATTCCATAGGCTGACCTAACTAAGAACATGGAGAAATGTAACAAGAATATAAAAGAGGTATGTAAGCTAAAAGTCAGCCACACATATCTCTATACATGCCAAAGGTTAAAGGTGTAGCAATAGATCATGTAGTATCGGTTCATGAGTTGAAAAGTGTTCTTATGTTCTTATTTTGCTTATAAAAGTGTGAAAGAGTTGAATGGGTCTTCATAGGACCTAAAAGTGACTTAGTCTTATTTGAAAGTAGATTTTGATTAAGTGTGACCTATGTAAGATAACTTAATGGTGAAGTCATGTATTATGGCCAATCAAGTTATTGATAATTCATGATATCTCTATATATAGTGAAATCAAATATGATTATTTATAGGCTTTGAGTATAATATTAGGGAGAGAAGTGCAAGGTATATGAGAGAGTTTTGGACTGAAGGACAGGTAGAGTGCTCAGTTGATGAGTTAATGAGAAGAGCAGATTGAGGACTATGTGTATGACCTATAGGTCATATTTTTTATGTCTAAATAGTGTTATTTTAGTTTAAGGACATGTGAAGAGGTTTGAGTGAGCATATAAGGACAATTTTAGTGAAGGAGAGAGATTATGGCATGCCTATGTGAGAAGCCTATATGAGATAAAGAGGGAGTTTATGTAGAGGTTAGAGATCCATCATCAAATGTTGAAGACATCAATTTCAAGATGGAGGTGTTCACTTCAAAGGTGGACTAAAGGACTCGATCTTCATTAGGGGTAGTTTCTCCTTGTGAAATAGTTGTTGCACTAAAGGTCTTTGGTCAGGAGGATATGATTAAGGCTTATTGATCTAAAAGAGTTGACCAGTCTCTTGTTTGTAATTTATTATAGGATAGTAGTCCATGTGTTGAAAACTTGAGAGTGGATTTTATTCCCTACTAGGTTTTCCCAAAGGAAATTTGTGTTATGTGTTTGATCTTGTGTAGGCATTAAATGATTGAGATATCTTATTATTATTACTTAATGAAGTTGATATATGTTGATTTTTTAGTAGTTTAAAAGGATTGTAATTGAAATTAAAATATCTGGGCTCACTGATTAACCCCTCCCCCCACCTTCTCAGTGATTTTCCCTCTAATAATTGGTATCAGATAAGGTCCTTTGGTAAAGGGTTGACATCTTGAAGGTAATCTACGGTACAATATGGGTATTCATCAAAGAGGATTCTCTACTAGGTAAGCACTGGTGTTCAATGGATCTAATTATGCATTTTGGAGTGTCAGAATGAAGACATACATTATGTCCCTAGGGTTTGATGTATGACAATCTATTTTATATGGTTATGTTGTTCCTACTATTCATGTATCTAGTGTTGCAGACAAGAAGTTGTTTGAGAATAATTCCAAGGCAATTAATGCTACTACTTGTGGTTTTTCAGAGACTGAATACACCAAGGTAATCAATTATAAATCTATTAAAGAGATATGGGACAAAATGTAGATCATTTATGAAGGAGATTCAAAGGTCAATCTTACTAATTTGTAGACTCACAGAAGGTAATTTAAAAGTCTCAAGATGAATGAAGAATATTTTATGGCATCCTTTCTATAGAGAGTTGATGAGATTGTGAACATCATCAGAGGTCTTGCAGAGAACCTTAAAGAATCTATTTCAGTTCAAAAAAATTTAAGGTCCCTATCCCTCAAATTTTTTCCTAAAGTATCTATTGTAGAGGAAATTCATAATCTTACTTAGCTTAAGTTAGATGAACTACATGGAATCCTTACTTCTTATGAGATGAGGAAGAATGATGATATATCACCAAAGAAAGAAGCAACTTTGAAAATTGAAATGAAGCCAAAGAAGAAATTCTGAGGTAAAAAACCCAAAAAGGATGACATTTCTGATATAGATGAGGATTAACTAATTGATTTGATTTTAAGAAAATTGGAAACATGTTCAAGGAAGTATAAGGTTATGCTACCCTTCAAATGCTTCAATTGTGGAAAGGTAAGACATTTTGCTAATAAGTACCCTCATAAGAATAAGAAGGATGATGATGAATAAAATGGTGAAGACCAAGATTAAGATTAGAAGACATATAGGTCTGATAAGAGGAAGAAAATATTCAAGAAGTATAACAACAAAAAGAAGTCCTTAAAGAACAAGAAGAGTCTCTACAATAATAATTATTGTAACTCATCAGATGAGAGTGAAGACAATGACTCATATTTTGATCATGAATATGATGGTCCTGTTGAAGATGAATCCCTCTTCATCACTGAGGAAGGAATTTATTCACATTAAAATGAGTCTACTTGGAGTGATTTAGGTGATGATAAATATGAGGTGGATTGTGAGACTGAATTGATGAATGCCCTTGAACAACTAAAGATTGAAAAGAAGATTAACAAGAATATGAAGTCAAAAATCAAGGACTATGAAGAGCAATTAAGTGTGTCTGAGGAAAGATGGGTTGAAGACTTTAAAGAGCATGGAGGTGCTCTCATATTTCTTAATTCTATGTTGGAATCAATGTATGCAAGTATAATATCTAAATAAAAAGAATGTTCAAGGTATTTGATTGAAATTGAATAATTGAAATTTGATTTAGATAAGACATCTAGTAAGGTAAAGTCATTTGTGATATTTGAAAAAATCTCAAGTGATCTAAAAAATCTCTAAGTGATCAAAAGCATGAAAGTGATAGAATTGGCCTTGGATAGAAAGAAAACCCAGAGAATGACACTCAAAATAATATGAAGACTAATTTAAATAAGGACAATCAGACTATGAAGACAAATCATCATACAAAGAATGAAGGTGTCGATAGAATGAAGACAAATCAGATCAGACAACCAAATGCCATGAGGTATGAAAACTTCAATGGTTACTGTTATAATTATAATTAGTTTGGGCCTAGAGATAGAGAATGAAAAAGACCTATTAGAAATAAGTTTACATGAAACTATGATGGGGTTCATAAGTTAAAATATGAAATTAAGATTGAGTGTTTCAACTATCATGATATGGGACACCTTGCTAAGCATTGTCCAAATAAGGTAAGGCAATGTGAGTCTTCTTCAAAAGGAATAGTTTTTTTTAGTTATTATGACATAGGACACATTGCAAGATTTTGTCCATATCAGGTAGGTGAAGTGGAGTTCACTTCAAGAAGAATGGTTTTCTACAAGTGTGAACAAATTGGTCATATTATTAGGTTCTACAAGTAAAAGCCTACAAATTAGAAGAAGCTCATTCAAGTTCCTAGAATGCAAGGGAAAAGACAAGTTAATACATGGAAACCAAAGGTGGTAAGTATGAGTCATGATGAGACTATAGGTCTAATTAATTTGCTTTATATGGTGGAGAATGCTACAAATGTTGAATAATGCCAATGGCTTTCATTGTCTACTCATGTTGAGAATGAAGAGACCAAGCTCAAGGAAAAGACCAAGTTATTGGTTGATGATAGTTCTGAGGTGTGTATTGATCCAATTGAACATCTTATTATTGTAGATCAAATTTCTTATAAAGAACATTAGTTATCAATACCTAGTAATGAGGTTTCAAACTATAAGGTTATTTCTTCAAAAGAAAAGGTATGTTAAGATTTCATAGTTACTCCATGTGTTATTAATCATATCCTAGAACAGAAGGAGAATGATATAAAAAAGAAACCAATTTCCATATTTTAGAATAAAAAGAAGATGAATAAGATCATGAAGTCTTATAGCTATAAAAATATTCCAGTGGTTACTAAGGTGATGTGGGCCACTCCTAGCTTCACTTTATTTTAGAGTATTATGGTACAAAGGATGTCTCTATCTATGATTCTTAAGAGACTCCTTTCAATGGAGAAGAAAGTGTTTTTATATTTTTCTTCAGATGGTCCTAGAAGGCTATAGATAAGTGTTTTTAATTGGAGTAGGTGTGTCTAGGTGGAAGATATGTTGTGGTGATATTAAAGTAATGCCATAGTTGTATATGGTTAATCTATATGATCAAAATGGGTGTTTCTAGGGGGCATAATTAGATTTATGCACTGTCAAATAGGATTTTGATGCTCAAAACGGTTTTCATGCTTCTTTTATATGTGTTCCATGTGATTTCAAGATTTCAAGATATTTTATGTTCAATTGGAGATTTGTTTGCTCTCAAGTTTCGTAGTTTGTGATTAAGAGTATACAGCTCCTAAATGGGTTATAGGATGTATGGGTTCTTGAAGATTTCTAAACTCAAACCTTGGTCTAGAAGTGTGTGATGGGTGTCTCTGGGTGTGCAATGAGTTTTATAGTTGTGTATTGACTAGAAGGAAGTTTGTTGACCCTATTTATTTTGAGTTTCTAGGGTATTTGGGCCATCCTAGAAAAGTCATTTTACTTATGTGTTAAGGTCAAAGGATTTTTAATAAGTTGAATAGCTAAATGGGTTCTCAAGTCATTCTTAATATAGATATGAAGGTTTGTGTTTTTCATGTTATTCATGTTTTTCTCAAGATTGAGGCCTAATTAACAAGTTGATTTATGAAGGAAGTATGTTTCATAGGACGAGATAGGTAATGCAAATTGATGTGATTAATGGGTCATATAAGAGTTCTCTAGATATGAATTTTTAGGTCTTAATGGTATGTCTATTGAAATATGTGGGATATACAAGTTCTAGGTAGGGCTACAAGGAATCTAAACATGGCTATTATGAAGATTTGATGTTTTTGGTTAGTGTTTCAAAAAGGGAAAGGTATGATAATTTCAAGGTTATCTCTCATGATTTTTTTAGGTTGTGTTTCATGTTTGGTGTGTGGTATGAAGTTTTTTTGGTGGTCTGTGAGGTGGTTTAAGATAGAAGGCTAAAAGTATTTATGGTTTTTCCTCATGATGTATTGAGATATGAAGATGATCAAAAGGTGAAGTTGCTTAGAAATATTAGGGCGAGTCCCTATTAGATGTTTCTTAGTGAGTTATATTAGATTTCATTTCTTTTGTGTGTTTATTCTTTGTTGGTTATAGTGCTTTGTTGAAGAAGAGTGTTGGCATAGAGCAAGAGGAAGTTGTCAAGGCAAGAAGAGGTTAGCTCAAAGTAAGTGGGAGATTGTATCATCTTTCTAGGATGGTCCTTTCCTATTGATGGTATTTTTAGGTCCTTAGTACTAGTTTATTCCCACTTTGTGATTATATCAAATCAGGAGAAAGTTCTTATTGTGAGAGTACATGAAGAGAAAGAAGGTGAGCTAAGTGATGTTTGTTGACATAAATCACCAAGGGTGATATTTTTGGAGAGTTTTTAATGATTTAATGATGATGCTATGGAGCTTTACTAGTGAGTGTATGAAGTTATTTGATATCCTAAGTAATAGTGACAAAGCGTGCAATGTGCTTGTTCTAGTGTGTTTAATGTTGGCTCGATTAATCTTCAAATTTAGAATGGTTAGAGATGTTTAAGGATGATTCTAGAGTATTGATAATGTGAAATGTGTCCTATCAATTGTCAAGGATAATTGGAAAGATTGTTTTCATGAGTGGAATTCATATGTTAGTCCATAGTTTTCATCTAGATAGTTTGGGTTTAGTGGCAAAAAATATGAGTAGGTAATTTGCTAATATCACCATTGTCATATGTGAATGAGTCAGAGGGAGTTGGTCATATTGATGTGATAAAATTAATACCTAGTTGTTATGTGCTTAATTTTAGGTCATGATATGAAGGTCAATAAAATATATACAAGTGCAAAGTTGGGATCCCAAGTAGTTTGACAATGTTTTCCCATACTTAGCCAAATTTGCATGAGGCAAAAAAAGCCAAGTTAGCATTTTGATGATGGAATATCTCACACATGTGGATTTTTATAATAATATGATCATATGGGTTTGTTTAGTTTTGATCCTAGTTAATTTGTGCTAAATTTTAGGTCATGCACTAAAGTGCATTAAAAGATATGCATGTTCAAAGTTGGCCTTCCAAATACGTTTTTGACATAGTTGGCTCTATGCTAGAAAAATCTAAGTGAAAATTTTAATATCATTAAATCTCATTTCTATAAATTCTATAGGATTATTTTGTCACATGGTTGGATTCTCCTATGTGAGGAGATCATATAGTACAAATTTGAGATCATATGAGAGAGTGAGGTAAAAGTTATTAAGGTTCAAAGTTGGGTTCTCAAATAGATTTCAATGGTCCCTATACTTAGTTGATATTATAAGAGTTAATTTTCAAGACCAAATGGAAATTAAATGGTTCTCATGAAATTGTGTAGATTGAACTAACCGTGCAGGTCAAGTCAAAGAGGTCAAAGTGACAGTTGTTTAATGCTAAGCAAAGATAAAGGATAAGGATCTAATGGTGAGGAGGTGTTCATATAGATTGATTGAATGGTGAGTGCTAAAATATAAAGACTGAGATGACACATAAAGATCAAATGTGTGCATTAAGTCAAGATTCTAAGAATACATAAGATGAGTTCAACTATTTGAGGTTTAACTATGACCATTTTAATTCAAATATTTAAATTTAACAAACAAAAAGCTAGTCTATGGTGTTTACACAATATATTTTGATCAAGTATGAATTTGCTAATGATTAAAAATTCAAAGTGGTAGAGGACTCTAGGGCACATCTATAAATATGTATTATAATATATGTAAGTTTGTATAGACAAAGATATTAAGTTCTAAATTTTACAATGTGTTAGTGCATGTTATGCAAGTAACTCGAGAAGGGTATTTGAGCTTGTTATGATGATATTTTAATATATAATGATAATTTAGATATATGGGAGTGTTTTATACTCCATAAGGATGACCTATGTTCATTATTAAGGTTTTATCAATTGTATGCAATATGAAAAAAGGTTTACAAGTCAATTGTGTATTTGTTCAATGTGACTATGTGCACATAATATTATTTAAGTAATGTATGCTTAAGCATAAGGGCACTATGATGGATATGGACACTTAATGAGGACATGTAGATCATATGGCATGTGTTAATGAGTTAAAAAGTGTTCCTATGTTCTTATTTTTCTTTAAAAAGTGTCAAAGAGATTAATGGGTCTCTATAGGACCTAAAAGTGACTTAGACCTATTTGAAAGTGGATTGTGCTTAAGTATGACCTATGTAAGATGCCTTAAGGGTGAAGACATGTATTTCATTTGAATAATTTATTAATAATTCATGATAGATCTATATATAATAAAATCAAAGTTGATGATTTGTAGACTTTGAGTGGAAGATTGGGAAGAAAAATGCAAGGTGTTTGTGAGAGTTGTGGAGTGAAGAAGAGGTAGAGTGCCTAGTTGATGAGTTAATGAGAAAATCAGATTGAGGAATGTGTGTATGACTTGTAGGTAATATTTATGATGTCAAAATAGTGCTCTTGCAGTTTGAGGATATGTGAAGAGGTTTTAGTATGCATATAAGGATAATTTGATTGAAGAAGGAGAGAGATTGTGGCATGCCTATGTGAGAGGATTGTATGAGTTAGAGAGGGAATTTCTACAGAGACTAGAGACCCATCATCAAGTTTTGAAGACACCAATTCCAAGGTGGAGTTTTTAACTTCAAATGGGATCTAAATGACTTGATATTATTTAGGGGCAATTGCTCTTTGTGAAATAGTTATTTCACTAAATGCCTTTGGTCAAGAGGATATGATGATGGCTTGTTGATCTAAAAGATTTGACCAATATCTTGCTCATAATTTATTATAGAATATTATTCCATGTGTTTCAAACTTGAGAGTGGTTTTTATTCTCCATGAGGTTTTTCCATAGGAACTTTGTGTTATGTGTATTATCTTGTGTATGCATTGAATTATTGAAATATATTATTATTGTTTCTTAATCAAGTTGATATATGTTAATTTTTTAATAGTTTAAAAGGAATTCAATTGAAATTGAAATATCTAGGCTCACTGATGCACCTCCCACCCTCTCAGTGATTTTACCTCTAACAGTACTGACATACATAATTATTAGCTTAAAAGCATGAAGAATATGGTTCGTAAATAATAAGGTAAATGAAAATATATTCAACAAATACAATATTATAAATATATTACACTATGGTTATATAAGGATTAACCTTGAATAGATAAATGGAAATAAAATTAATAGTGCATTCTCTATACATTAGGCATTATGATTGAATAGATGCATTTTTTAAGAAGGTATAATCCTAGCCTTGCATTCATAATTATTTGTTATTTCTTATTGCATGAATTAAAACCTCATTTTTAATCACTATAAGAGATAAAATATTAACCCAAGATAGGGAGTTACGTATTATGTGGATAAAATAAATACTTAGAATAGTTGGTTGTTTGTCTAAATGATAAAATTATTTTCCTTCAACATCTTATTTGTTATTTTTTCAAGTTGCATTCTTTATCTTTCACATAAAGATCATTTGATAGTTATTATGGAGTACCTTTAAATATGGTGTAAAATGTATAATCTAGATAATTTATCACTCCTATGTAATTTATGGATATATTTAAATTTGTATAGAGATCCTTTATTATGGGTTGATGTACGAGTAGTTTATATAATGACTATGAACCACAGTTGATCATTGTACCTTGTATTTACATATTTTAATATTAAAATATATGTCTATCATGTATTGAATTTATATACTATTGATACATAAATGTATTTATTAATTATGTAACTCATTACTAGGGTACCCATATCTTATAGGTCATTAGGAACTATAGAGTATGGCTATGAATCTTGTATAATTATCCTTGTATGTTGATTTGTAATAATAGGACTTGCTTCACTAAGATGCAATATATATTGCTGAATTTTTGTCAATAAATAGAATTGTGTTATTGTGGTATAACCTTACTAAAGTGGTACAACTATTGAAATGAAAGGAAAATAATGCAAACATAATTTTATTACTTTTGATTATTATCCTACATGACTTAGGATCTGAGTTTATCTTTTCAATGGTGGTAAAATATATTCCTCACTAATTAATTATATTTATAGGTTTCTAACTAAAGTTGAATGTAATTTATGTGCTTAAAATCATGTCAAGAGTAAGCAAGTGGTAAACTAGCATTTTAGGTTTTGGATGTTTGAACTAGCTTTGTTGCTAAAACATTAACATATTATTATAGGGTAGGTGGGAGTGTGCAAAAATATGCATATCTAGGTTAATATGTATATTGATCATATTCTTTAACTAAATATTATATCTCAAATTGGGTAGCAACCATTGATCATGATTGTATGTTTTATTTAGATGGACCATATTCCATTTGGTGACTTCTTTATGTTTTCACATTATTATGACATAATTTAATTCTTTGTGACAATAAATAGAGGTTGTGTGATTAAACATCATGAGTTGGATTTCATATTATGGTAGTATGTTGTAATTTTAATTATTTAAAAATTGATATCCTTGAGATACATTATTTTGTAGTTTCCTTCTAATGTTGGTTATAATTAAAGGTGAAATGTTGTTGATAACTTCATTTTTGGTAAAGTATGGCACTGTATAGTGGTTACACACATTATTTTTTGGCTATGCTATTGGTATTTTCATTTTTTTAACTGAGAAATTTAGAGGTTGATAAATACTTCACCTTCATGATTATGATATTGTTTGGTGACTATATGTTAGTGTAGACACCAAAATCTGGTCACCAATAATCCTCAATCAGGCTTTTGACCAATTTCCAACCAACATGCATAATTTGGCATAAAAAACACTAAAACACACTAAATGATGTGAAATTGACATATGCTGAGCTAATTTTGGCCAGTGTATCATTAAATAGGGTAAGGCAATTTATGGGCTAGCTAACTTTAATTAGATCATTCTGAGTCAAAATGCTAATTTTTTTATCTAGGTGCTCTGGATTGCTCTTTCTTATCAAATCTTCTACACAAGACACATTCCTTTGTTATTTATTGTTGGTAACATCCTAAGTGGGAACATAGATCCAATGCATCTGACATTTCCTCTCAATTCCAATCCAATTGAATTTTAGACCAATAGCAAGGCATTCTGATCAATTTGAGTAATTTGTGCACAAAGTGCTTAATTGTGATTAAGAGATAATTAACAAAAATCAAGGTCTAATCAATAATTCCATGGAAACTTGTTGAAAACTTATTTTTGGAAATGGATATTGAATATCTGCATCATCAAGTGACCTCATTTCTTTGAAAGACATCCCTAGACCATAAATGCCACAAATATCAGGATTCATGCCTTCCATGCCTCTTAATTTCCCCCTTATTCTAATGTAATGATGAGGATAATTATAAATTAAATTCTGAAAATTGAATTAATCTTCAACCACACATTTCATCTCAAGATGGACAGTTTAGGTTGATTCTAGACATTCTCAAACATCTATAAATAGGATGCGTTACCACATGAATTTTAGAGACATGATTATACAAAGTTATAATGTAGAATTGATTACAAAGCCATAGAAAATTGTGTTTCCATGCCAAATTTATTCCAATCCAATCTACGACACAAGCCAAAGATGCCAAGGAGAGATGGAGCTAGCCAAGCTTCCATTGCCAAGGACTTCATGAGCACAAAGCTGAGCAAGCCACTATTACAAAGGCATTCAGAGCATCCAAGGAAGGTGAAGAAATTTTTATGTTTTATTCCTTATTTTTTTAGTTGTGTTTGTCATTTTTTTTTTTGTTAAATAATCTCTCCCTAGTGTCTAGGCCTAGAGATATTATGTTATTAGTGTGTTTCTTTCATTTTATTTTTATTTTGGAACTAACACTATACTAACCATCCTCTCTTGAGTCAAATTCCTAGACCACATATGTTAGTATTATTATTTTCATTTTTGTAATTAATAAATTTAGAGGTTGATATATGCTTCACCTTCATGATTGTGATATTGTTTGGTGACTATGTGTTAGTCCATGTGATTGTGGCTTCAAATAGTGTGTATATGAATTTTGATTTCCATGTTATTATGATATTGACTACACTTGAAAATTGTATGATGTCATATGACTGTGACTTTAAACAGAGGCAATTCATAATGCTTTAGTGTAAATAGTTATTTAGGAAGGATAAATAGGCTAATAAAAATTATGTTATTCTATAATGGTATTCATTTTCTTGATTATCCAGAGTGTATGGTGGATGTTTTGATGTCTTTAATAACTATAACATACACAATCATAGTGGTTTTAACTTACAAAAGTTAATAGCATAAGGAAATTTTTATTTTTCATTATGAATTTCTTTTTGTGATGGTAATTGGAATGCATGCCTTGTTCTAAATGCATATTATCCATGAAAACCCTTCCTTCCTGAAGGTTAGCGAGTAATAGGCAAGGATTTTATTATAGGCTAATAACCATCAATCATAAAATAATATAAATATTAATGAAATTATAAGATTAGTGATTACAACATATAAATCAAACAGTAATTATATTTTTCTAGTTGGTAATGACATCATTATTATGTTTGGTTGAATAAATATTTATTGAGGAATTATGTATAAAATGATTATATAATCCTATGAGTAATAAATTTCTAAATGAATTCTTGAAACCCATTCCCAACTATTTTTATGCTTCTTTACTTCACATTTTAGATAAATTTCATTCATATGGCTAATGTTAATAAAATGCTTCTATATAATTAACCACCTCATATAATATTCCACAATGATATACTTCTATATTCATTATTAAAAAAAATTGTTGATTGTTAATATCAACTTGATAATTGATTGAGAACCATAAATGGCTTCTGCAGTACAGTAGTGGCCTTATGTAAGGTCAAGTTGGACTAATATACTCAAGGCTCACAAGAGTTTGTTATGCAAGAGAAGTGTCTCAAAAATGTGGTCTAGTATGACCAATATTTATTATGACAACACTATTTGAAAGGATTATGATTAATTTAATAAGTTGATTCCTCATTTGCTTTTTTGATAATATTTTTTGAAATTATAACATTTTTAGACATGTTTATTTTTTTTTTTAAATTTCTAACATCATCGGGAAGATAAACCTTTTAGGCAGGAAAGGATGTTACATCATGTATTGCTCCTTATGACCAACATTGATTTTTAAATAGATGTTAGACAAATTGATTTGGTTAGTTGACAAGTATAATTATAAATTCTTTACTTAATTTATTTGATTTCATTGTTGATTCATTATGAGTGTTATATGATGATATTGGCATACATAGATATACATATATCTAGTTTTTTGTAGCAATACTATTATATTGGGAGCTGTGTGATGAAATGATTTTATATAAAAATGAACCATTCATTTAATATATTTAAATTTAATGTATTTAAAGTATGTCTCTTTTGTATGGCATAAATTAACTAACCCTTTGTTGATGAGGTGGATACAATATCATATACCTCTCATAATATAAATTAGAGAAAGGACATCACAGAGGATAGGGCAATAAATCACAATAACTATAGGTAGACTCTCTCTCTCTCTCTCTCTCTCTCTCTCTCTCTCTCTCTCTCTCTCTCTCTCTCTCTCTCTCTCTCTCTCTCTCTCTCTCTCTCTCTCTCTCTCTCTCTCTCTCTCTCTCTCACACACACACACACACACACACACACACACACACACACAAATACATGTATGCACTCACACATACTCATCATTTAGTGATTGGTATATTATTTTTATTATCATATTTTTACTTGAGTCATTTTATGCATCCATATCACCTTTGGTGATGATTTAAGATTATATTAGTGATTACTTTACAATTATTACTTATTTGTATTAATAACAAGTTTTATTGCATTGGTGTGCATGAGTCCTTTAAATTATGTATAGTAGCATTAGTTTCTTGTGCATGTTTGATCATGTTTATTTAGAGTGCTATGGCCATAATATGTGTTGGAATTTAGGAAAATTGTTCAAAATCCCATTTTTTGGAGGTCATTATATCTCCAAAGGAACCTTTGGCCCCCATTATGGCACACTTGATTTACTTCAAGCTTAGATTTGGTTTATAATTGGCATAGACTAGAAACATTTTTATTTCTTGGTTTAATAAATATTTAAATATCATTTTTTTTGGATTGGGATAAAGGCATCATTAGGTTTTTAAATATGTGAAATATTACTTAGAGTAGTATTTTTTATTGACATAAAAATGGAGTTGTTTTTTGGGTTGTTTGATGGAGGAACTCTACACATTTTTGGGGGTAGAACATGAAGTATGTTGTTCGTGGAATTCTAACATGTTAGGAGAATGGAAAACTAAATTCTTGTTAATATGTTTGCATGTAGTTATGGTAGCTATTAAGGGATGGGTGGATGAAATAATGGATGTTTTTAGTAGAAAGGACATGATTAGAGGGAAAAAGAAGAACATGGTTGTATGGAGTGATTCTTGACCTCCATTTTTTAATATAAGAAAGTAAATATATCTTAGAAATGTTTTCCCTACTACTTTTAATAATAAGCCTCTTTTAAATTGAATAATAAATTAGTGAATGCAATTCCTCCATTTGAAAATCTTGTTTTTAATTATGGTTCATATTGACATTAAAAGTGATGGTTAGTTTTTTGTGAGAAACAACCTACCAAATTAATTGAGTGGATAAATTAAATACTTTTTCAGGCCATCATTATTTTTGTAGGCTATGATTTTAGTCTTATCGTTAATTTTTCATATGTTGTTATCTTTATATCAATTATTTTAAATGGTATTATTATTATGAAAAATTGATTAATATTGTTGGTGGTAGCATAACACCAAGTGGAGTATATGTTTTCCATCTAATGGTCATCCTACTAGAATAAAATCACTCCTCTTCTACATGATTTTTGTGCATTTTTTATTTTTACCATTTCTATTTCACCATATGTCATCATTTGGCCTTTGAAAGGATGCATAAAATTAGAAATCAATGTATGTATTTGTTTTTTTAATTTAGTTCATCATTATTATGAAGAAGTTGTTCAAATATTTTGTTTATCATTCCAAATGATAGAAAGATTGTCTATATTTAGGGGTAACACCATAGTTCCTTGGTGCTTGGTTTACATATTTTTAGTTTTTTACTACCTTCAATAAAGTTAATACATTATAGTTTTCCTTTGAAGTAATTTATTTTTTTAATGGTGGTCTAATGTTTGGATCTAGACAAGTGTTTTGCTATTCTAAAATTTGGGAATTATTATATATTATTACTCATTGTGAAAAATATGCATTTATTTCAATATTTATGTTATATTTAAATAAAAAATAAAATCCCCCACTGTGGGCCTACCGATGAGGGAACACCTTCACCTACTATTCCATAATAAGGGATAGTTAGACCCTTGTTTGTTTTCATCTAGTAATGATGATCCAATGAGATTCAAATGATTTCCCCAACATGATTTGAAAAAATTTAAGTCTATTATATACATGTATGTGCATATGATACTAGTAGGGTTCATTTAAAAAATATTTAGGTCTGGTTTTGGAGCTGTAGGTGATGGTTACAACTAATTATAGGCTTAAAATGACCTTATCTAACTTAATATAGTAGACAAAATCATGTAGTTTATTTTATTTGGTGATTAAAGGTTATGAATTAATTTTTATTACTAATTTTTTTAATGTTAGATTTGTGTTGGAATCTCAATTTTAGAGTGCTTTGAACTTATAGTATGAAGTTTGAATAGAGCAAGTTTTCATGTGTTTAATTTTTATTGTGAATATCACAAAGTTTTCTTGATTGAGTGACATAAAGGAATCATTTGATTGGACTATATGGATAGTTAGATATTCATTGATGATTATAAAAAGTTAAATATTAAAATCATGTTAATATGGACATTTATACTTGACTGTTAAAAATTGTTGTTGATTTAATAAGTTTTGGTGAAGGATAAGTAAATATTATAATTATTATTAGGTAGATATAAAGTAGTTCATATTATTAAGTGTAAAAATAATTTTATCCAATAAATTTTGATAATTTTAACATTCATTATGGATTTGCAATGCTCCTTTTAGATTCTTAGTTTGAGTATGACCTTGTGAAGTCATAAAAAGTTGAGATAAATTCTAGAGATGTTGGAATAATATTTATTTTTGAGGAGTTGAGTGAATATGACATTATGTATGATTTTGTTTATGAGGTTTGTTATTGTTATTGTTATTGTTATTGTTATTGTTATTGTTATTGTTATTGTTATTGTTATTGTTATTGTTATTTTTATTGTTATTGTTATTGTTATTGTTCATGTATACCTAGCACAGGTGCATAGTGTAATAATATAATGTTTAGAGTACATACTCCCATTTGTATTATATTATTTTAATGAACTTAGAAGCTATAGTGAACAATTATAAACATTGTAATTTGGGAACCAGGTAAAGCCACAATGAAGAAAGAATTTTATTTTGTCTTATTTGATATTATTATGTGGTTTTACATATTATATACATTTAAATATGAGTATGAGTGTATACATACATATGTTGTAAAATTACTAGTTCGTGCATAATTTTAATTATCATTGTATTTACTAATTTGAGTATATTAGACTAATCATGGTGTCATGATGTTCATTTCAGTAAACTTGCATATGAACAAATATGGCATGAGATTGTAAAGTTTTTTAATGGTAATTTATATCTTTCGTGTTGAATTATTAGGATCCTAAAATGTAGTAAATACTTGCATAAAATATATTACTTAGACTATTTGGGATGTATTCTTATAAATAATTATTTTTCTAAGGTTTATTTATGAGTCATTCCTAACAATAATGAATAATGAGTTACGAAAGGTGGCCTTCGCATAAAATCATTCATTATTAGTTATCGTGAAGGATGATGTATGTAGAAAATAGTATTGTATGATGGATTAAGACTTAGATTTAATATTAACACTGTAATAATTTTTTTGGATAAAGTAATGATATATTTATATACATTCTTTATCCACTATACATTTTACTTTACATGCATGTGTGAAGTTATATTAGATAGATGACGTATTCTATTATTTGTATGGTTGATGCATGTGATAGTGATTTAAAACATATTACTTATATTCTCTTCATGAAGGGAATGGTCACTCCCAGTGGATAAGTGTATATGGTAATGTCAGTCTTTAGTTGGAAGAAAAGCACCCCAATGATGCTCTCCCTCCTTAAATTTAAATCTAAATTGTTACAAATATATACTCATGATTACTATTTTATTTGTTATGTTGTGCTATGAAACTATATTAAATTTTTACATTTGTGAAAAATCACATTATTGTATCAGTGTGTAAAGGTAGTAGAGGTTGTATCAAATTAATGAGGTTGTATCAAATTAATGAACATTATTGTATAAAATTACACTAGTGGTTGTACTTATTGATTATGGATGTTATATTTTACATTGTTTTATTGGACGTTGAATTATTAATCTACATTGTACTCATAAAGTATGCATTTATGTGATGATCCATAATCGTGTCATTTTTACATGTTTGGGTGTAATTAATATTTACTAATGTAATAGTAAATATATGATGTAACAACTGTAGTAAATGTCTTAAAACATAATCAAAATGTACTTCTAATAGGATTATGTTATTAATACAAACGGAAATATTTTAAATACAATATGTAATTTATTACTTAATAAACAAGTTGATTATTAGTTTTTTTTTTTAAAGGAGTAGCCTCTTACTAAGACCAGTTGGATATTAACATTATCTCAAGATACCACACAAAAAGGAACGGATGTATAGAAGTTTTGAATATAACTTTAGCGAATATTCATAGATGATTAGTTTGAAGTAAGATATAAGAATTTAACATCATGTTGGCTCAACATCAAGAGTATAATTTCAACCATTATGTAAAAATAATAACAGGAATGACACAATCACAGATTATGTATGGAAAGTCACTTGAGGGAATGACGGACTTTGTAATAATGAAAATACAGATTTAGAAAATAATTGGAGATAATTATGCAGATTATGTTTTAAAATTTACATGAATAAGTGAGAAAAAAGCTAAAATAAATTATATTGAGGTATAATAAAAAGGTATATGAAGAAATAATATGTATGTGTAAGTGTGCATGTTTGTGTGTGTGTATATGTAGATATACATATATTTTAAGCAGATGTAATATTAATGTAATTCAAAAAAAAAAAAAGATTTTTAAAAAAATAATATTTAAAAATAAGAAGATTCATTCCTGTAAAACTATGATTAAACAAATTATATAATTTATGAATCAAATTCAATTAAAAGGTTAAACATTTCACAAATTTTAAAATGTTTTAAACTCGTATCCCTATTTAAAATAAGTTTTGTATAGTTTCTAAGAATAGTAAGAATAAATTAATTTGTGTATCCCAAATTATTTTTAAGAAGTACTAGGAGATAGAACAAGTATTAGAAGAGAGATTTGGAAATAAGATTGGGTAGTATTTTTTTCGTAAATGGCCAGGTCATACCATTGACCTACCTAGAGAGGCCATTGGAGATGAAGCTCCTACTCAAGCTTTGCATGAAGAGAACCCAAAATTCTGATTTATTTTTTCACATAAAAAACATAGATCAGTCATTATCTTCTATAATCTCCCTATGGGACCTTCTACATCTTTTTATCAATCAATGTGTCTACCCAATGAGGCTCTAATTATATTCGTAGTTTGAGTTTCATATATCTCTCACTATATAATTAAATGTCGTCTTATGATTTTTGTCTTATCATTACTCCTGAATTCAGAAAATCATAATGTTGAGCACTACTTTCTCCATTATATTGTTGCTTCCATCTAGGAAAAAAGTATCAAACATTTATTGGAGTATAAGGATTTAACATGAACATCATGCCTTCGAATGTTTCTTTATGATCTACATATTAGTAGTGATAATATCTAAAAACATCTCCATAATTTTGTTGATTTAATGAAAAACATAACTTTATAATTTGTGTAATGCTAAGATATTTATCACATTCAGGGTTACGATTGTCAATTTTTAATTAAATGGTCTCAGCATTGATCTATCGTACAACTTCATCCTCACTTTCCTTTGGATAAGTATTATGGCAATTTTCTTACTAGCTACCGTTTTCGCAGCATTCCAATTAAATATGAAGGTGGCATCCATGTCATAAAAACATAACATGACAGTTACTTAGAACTCAATGAACCATCCAAATCTAAGAATGATACCCTTTTCATTAGTACCAAAGGGTTAGTAACTAAAACCCATCTTATAAAGAATATCGAATTTTATCCCATCTTAAAGGGAGAATAAAAAGGTATTTATGACATCCACTTCTCCTCCATCTTCCCTTAGTCTAGTCGAAGGGTATTTTTTATTTATAAATATGTTTAAAGATATTTTTTTTTAAAAAATTACATATTATATAATAATAAGAAAACATAATAAATAGTAGAAATAATTAAACAGATGAAACACACGATTTATGTGGTAAAATTTTAACAAAACTAAATAAACATATATGTCGTAAAATATTAAGTTTTATTAATTTCAAAATTAATAAATTATATGTAAATTAGCTATATAGATTACATGTGAACTCCATATATATAAATATGCCTAATTGTAAAAGTATCGATAGAATTCCTCCTCCCAAAAAAAGAGTGTAAAAATGCCAATAGGACTTTCCTTCTAAAAAAAGGCTCTGATAAAATTCATCTTCCTAGAAACATGAGTTTGACTCCTTAAGTTTTTGTATAATAGTAGGGGGCATTACCTGCTAATACCCCTTATAAAAGAGTGGACTATAAACCGCATCGCAAAAGAATCTAAAATTTAGCTTTGTTGTCACATATCTAACATTTATCAACTCTAGTTTTGTGAGACACTTGGCAAGACCAAAAATGTTAAGATAGTAATCAACAATGAATGCCTCCCCTGAGGAATGGACTTTTATAGAAAGTGTGTCTCAAGTATTTTATAATTAAACTCTATGCAAAGAAACATTATGATGCACAAACTCCATATAAGAAGCCCATGAGATTATTTTAAAAAGTTTGAATTTCCTGTAATCATCTTCACCATATCGGTCTATAAATCTCTTTGGTGTCTTCTAACAACTTCATATAGCTCACTCAATATTGGTCATTGAATCTAACACTGACCAAGATATTTATTATGTCTGCGAATTTTTTAAAGAAATAAACACTAGAAACACTATGCATTACATAAAAATTAACTTAGATTCAAATTAAAAACTTAAACTTGTTAATATTAGATTCAATTGATTTCTCATGAAATAAATTATTTAGTTTTGATGTTAAATTAATGTTTACCACAATCATTTAGAATTATATATTATATTGAATTATAGGAAATCATGCTTGTCTCACAAGAGACTGACATTATTAATAGAGGAGAAGAATGATAATTCTTTTTCTATTAACAAAGCTTTCGTTGAATATAACACTTATTAAATCACACTTGTCTCACAAAAAACTTACTTTAATACACAACTATTATAAACATTTTTTAATATAAAAAAGAATAATAAATATAATTCATTGCTTTGTACTTCTCACCCTCTAACATTTTTATCCATTAACAAAACTTTTAATGAATATAATCCCTAATTAATCATATTTACCTTACAATTACTACTAATGTAAAATTAACACAATTACATTTGGACCAACAATGACTAATGACTTGAAGCCTGTTTATCAATAAATTTAAAATCTGATTCGTGTCGGCCTCGTTAACGCTATTAAATATCACTAGTGGGTATATAGCCTTGTGCATGTCCTAAAATAGAATGTAAATGTTTATGCTTCCATATATTTAGAAATATGAATTTAACAATTTTTGTGCCCCTCGTATCGATATCATCTTTTATATGTTTTCTGTCATGGTTGTCCTCTCCAAGTACATTCAACGAGAAATTGTTGATATTGCCCTTATGTGGAAAATATTATTGGGAAGTGTCTTGAAAATTGGATCAGAGAAAGATCGGAGAAATCTTTGATATTCCGTCCCCTCACCATATATCAAAGAATTGGTTCATCAAGTAATTCAACAGGACTACCAATACAAGGTGGTTGCAGAAACATCGACATTTCATTTGTTCTCCTAAATTCACACTAGTGTTTGAGGGATGCGACTTAGAGAGAGTATTAACATATTTTACATTTCGATTAATTATGAACTCAACTATGTTAAGTTGATAACCAGTGTGTTCTTCTCATTAATACCGGAACCGTCAGACACTATATGCTGGGATAAACAACCAATGTCATCATCCAGTCAAACCCTCTTCTCTACGTGTTATTAAAAAACCGGATTCCCCAAAAAACTACTATATCTGTTATGCTTGAATTGAAAAAAAAAAAAATACAAGATAAAAAGAGCAAAACAATGGAATGCTACTACATTCAAACACCTTAATTTCACTTCGATTGATTTCTTGATCTTGCTTGATCTTATATAATATGAAAGACTTACAATATTCTTCATGATATAGAGATCAACAAATTAAAAATAGAAAACTATTAACTAACTAACAACCCACTAATTGTGACTTACTAACAAAAATGATGCTCTACTACAAATATTAAATCATGTCTTACAAGCATTTAATAGAGTGTGGAATAAATTACAAATTCTAATACTCCCTTTTAATTTATTCCATTAGCTATTACAATATTTATTATTCTTAAATTTTACTTAAAATATTCAAAGTTATCCTTTACTAGTGCTTTCATGAAGATATTTACTGGTTGATCTTCGGATCTACAAAATGCTAATTTTATTTCACCATCTTTAATCAACTCATGTATAAAGTGATAGCGAATCTATATATGCTTGCTTTGTCCATGAAACACTGGATTCTCCGTCAAGGTTATTGAAGACATATTATCACAAAATATGATTGTGGCATTTGTTTGTTCCTTCTTCAAATTAGCTAAAACTCTCCTCAGCCAAATACCCTGGCATGTTGTCACATTTGCTGCAATGTTTTCAAATTCTGCTGTGGAAAGAGAAACTATGGGTTGCTTGTTGGGTTCCCAAGAAATGGCCCCTAAACCCATGTGAAACACAAAACTTGATGTGTTTTCCCTGTCATCTACACTATCTACCTAATCACTATCTGTATAGACAACTAAATCAAAATCACTTGATGCAGTATAAAGAATGCCATAGTTATTGGTTTCATTTATATATCTTAGAATTCTCTTACTTGCTTGCCAATGTGTATCCTTAGGTGTTTCCATAAATCTATAAATTAGATTTATTGTATACACTATATCAGGTCTAGATGTTTTCAAATACATGAGGCTACCTATCATGCTCTTATATAAAGTTGAATGTGCCTCATTATAACATGAGAAATAATGTTTGAAATACATCATGGGAAATCCCCTAAATTATGTGTATGATTATAAAGAAGTTCAAGTTTTTATAAGTTTTATTGATGTCTCAAAACATTATCACAAAGAGCCAATCTGTAGAGACTGGATGATATTAGATGCCTAGCATCATCCTTTTCTAATTAATATACCTCAACCTGAGTCCATTGTTGGCCCTTTCCATATTATATGCAATAACTACCTTTCAGAGGGTCTAATGCCCAATATAGTTCATGAACATATCTACAGTGAGAATGTGGCCCTTGTGGATGTGGCATTAGTCTAGTCCCACTTCTTCATAAACAAATATATAATATTATTAACATCTTCCTTTTCTAATAAATATACCTTAGCCCCAGTCTATGTTGGAAATATGATTGTCATTGATGCCAAAAGGGACATTATAAGCATGTCATTGAGTATTATGATTTGAGGATGTGAAAGGCACCTTATCAGAGATCAAAGATGATTGGAATGGTTGTGTGCATGAGTGAAATTCATTTGATGTTTCATAGTGATCATCTAGCCATTTCGGGTCTATGACAGGAAAATCTGAGAAGACAAATTGCTGACATCACTGTTGCCTCATGCGGATGAGTTTAGGGGACCTCATGATATGGTTATGATCATATTAGTCTCTAATTGTTATGCATCAAATTTTAAATCATGTGATGAAGCACGATTAAATATATGTGGATGCAAAGTTGGCTAATCAAACAAAAATCACTAAGTTCCAACATTCGGCCAAATTTGCAAAAGGGATAAATAGAGCCAAGTAAGCATATTGATGAGGTTAACATTCAGACACATAAAGGTGCTACGACAAAATTATCATATAGGTTTGTTCATTTTTATGCCTAGTTTGTACATGTTAAATCTTAGGTCATGCAACATAGCATGACAAAAGTTATGCTTGTGCAAAGTTGGGATCCCAAGCATTTTGAGAATATTTTCCAAAACTTAGTCAAATTTGTAGCTTGTAAGACAAATCTAAGTAAGCACTTTGATGATGCCATATCTTTTACTTGTGAATACTTTGGGAGTATATGAATATAAGGATGAAATCCACTCTATAAGAGGATCTTATGCACTAAATTTTAGGTCATGCAACTAAGCGTAATAAAATTTATGCATGTGCAAAGTTAGCCTTCCAACCATAGTGAGATGGTCTTCATAGTCAAATATGCACAAGGTCCTATAAAGTTATCATGCTTTTACAAAGATAATTTATAGACATTTTCAAAGGAAATAGATAGAAAATATGGTATGAATTTTTCATGAACATCTTAAATATATGGTCAGTAAGTTCAAATGAGAAGGAAAGATTCCATAAATGAATAATATTTTCTCTTAGACATTATAGGGTTTCACAGTAAAACCCTAAGGGTTTAAGTCATAGCATCAATAGGCTTTTCTATTTTAATGTTGACTAGATATAGTTAGGACTCTATAGCTTAAGTTATATCTTAAGCCCTTGTCAACATTGTAAAACTAACCCCTTTGACCCAGCAATTACTAGCTCAAAATAGTGATCAAGACTTTATATTTCTTAAGTCTTAAAATTAATATTTATCCCATCTTGATCAAATAATAACACTTAATCATACTTTGAAGATACAATGAAGCATACCAAAGTCAAATTATCAAAGGCTCCTCCAAGTAAATGTGTTAGTGACAAGTGTCACATTCACAGAGCTTGTCAAATAGAGACCCAATGAGCTAATCTTGTCAAAGTTAATGAATGAGCTTGTTAGAATATCTGACAGTAAGTAGGTGATCATGTAAAAGAGATCCAACAAAGCTAGTGGAATCAATGGTATAAAGTGCTCGAAGTTTAATGACACAGTGGAAAGTTACAGATTGAGCAAGTTTGAGAAGATTAATGGAGAATTACCATTCCAAAGGCTCAAGATGCAATGAGATAAAGACAAGTGGTCAATATATAATGATAAGATAGAGATAATGATCTTTCTAGTTTGAAGATATAACATTGCATGGTAGCATGAATCAAATGATCTAATGAATACATTTTAAACTTAAACAATTAAAGTTCAAAAGCATACAAAGAACCAAAGGAGAGCATGATCCTATCAGAGATTGATTGAATAAATACATTTTAAACTTGAGATATTTGAATAAAGACGATCAAATCCTAGTGCCAAACTAAAGATTAATGATCAATATTTAAATCTATGATTAGTCTAAAGGTTAAATGCAAGAACATGAAAGTAAGCCATGAATCATGAGATGGACAATGATTTTGATTGTTGTAATCAATTAAATATATGTAAACGTGCTTGTGTATCAAAACTAGAGTTTAGTATATACTACAAATAGTAATAATATAATGAATCATGATAGTGAAGCATGAGTTCTAGACTTCGGAAACATACAATTCAAGAATTAATAACTTGAGTCTAGAACAAAGCGTGATGTATTTGTAAATAAGTGTGAACATAATGAAGAAATGTAACCCTAGATCAATTGATTATATATATAACATCTAGGATATAGGCAAAGGTTGTTGGAGATATTTTTTTTGCCATTGAGTAGAGTCAAATTAAGAGAGAGGCGGAGAGCAAGAGATTGATGAAGTGTGTAGAATAGAAACATATATAGAGATACATAAGCAGAGAGGAAAAATGAAAGAGAAAGGAGATGAAGTGCAGAGCATGTATAGTTATATATTAGACCTTTAATAGAGAATAGAAGATTGGATTATTTTATGAATCAACATAATAATTTAGAATTGTAGCTCCATAGAAGATCTAATTGGTTCGTGCTCATAGACATGAAGATCTTAAATTAGGGGATTGGTGTCTCCTTAGGGTTGGTGCCCTTAAACATTGTAACTAGTGAGATTATTTATTGTGAGTCTAGATTAAAATAGTATATTATAGTAGCTATTCTCATGGTGTTTTTTCCCATATCAGGGTTTTTATGGTATATATTATGTTGTGTCTATTTATGTGTTTGAGATCTCTGTATATAGTTTTAATCTGCTTTAAAAGGTTTTGAAAAGGACTAAGTTAATCATTATACTAATTCACCCCCTCCCCCATCTTAATATTTAATTATGTTCCAATAATTGGTATCAAAGCACTAGTTCTTTAGAAGAAGTTTAATCAACTCAGGTAGATCTTGGATGATGAACACAAATGGCTAGCCAAGAAGGCTCTTCGTCAAAGAAGGCACCTTTCTTTGATGGGTCAAAGTATACATTTTGAAGCCTAAGAATGGAATCATATTTATCCTCATTAGGGTTTGATTTATAGATGTTTGTCATAAATGGATATACAACCCCTGCTACAACTCCTACTGATCAGGCTAACAAAAAAGCATATGATAGAAATGCCAAGACTAAGAATGATATCTTATGTGGATTATCTAATTCAGATTTTATCAAAGTAATGCATTTTTAGAATTCATAATATATCTAGAAAAAATTAAAGATCATCTATGAAGGAGATGACAAGGTAAACTAGGCCAAGCTACAAACATACAAAGGTAAGTTTGAAATCCTTAAAATGAATGAGGAAGAGAAAATTACAGACTATCTCTTTAGAGTGGATGAAATAGTCAATGCAATCAAAGGCTTTAGATAAGAGATGAAATAATTAGTCATTGTTAAAAATGTCTTAAGATCTCTATCATCAAGTTATAACTCTAAAATATCTACAATAGAGGAAGCAAGAGATCTAGATAAACTCATTGTTGATGAGTTGTATGGAACCTTCACTACTTCTGAGATGAGGATGGGAGAAGAAGACACATTCAATAGAGAAGTTGCATTCAATGTAGCCAAGCAATTAAAATGATCACCCACATTCAGATATGAGGAGATTGATGAATAAGAAGCTAACTTTGTCAGAAGATTAAAGAGAGGGTTTGGAAAGTATAGAGTTAAGTTACCCTTTAAATTCTTTAACTTTGGTAAATTAGGACATTTTATTGCTAAATGCCCATACAATAAAAAAGATAACTCTGAACAAGTAGAGAGTAATAAAAAGGTGAAACCCTACTATCCCAAGAATAATAACTTCTTCAGAAAAAAGAAAGAACTATACACAAAAGAAGACAGTGATTCAATAGCTGTTAGTGATAGTTCTAATGATGATCATGACTGTGCTTTTATGGATGAGGAAAAGAAAGTCGTATTCATGATAATAGAATTAGATTTTATGGATAAAAAAGAAGTTGAAAACTTAGATGAAGAAGAAGTACAAGTAAATCTAGAGTGCGAGCTCATGTGTGCTTTAGAGGAAATTGACAAGCTGAGAAAAGAGAGCTCAAAATAAAAGAATCTTGGATAAAAAGAAATTGAGAGTGTCTAAAAGTCTTGAGAAATCTAATCAGGTCGTGGTTAACCTAAAGACACAATTTTAAGAGGCTAAAATAATAGAATATGTGGTTAATCTTGAACTACAATCTAAATTAGATGAGTGCATGAATTTAGAAGTAGAGATAGTGGCTTTGAGAAAAGATCTTGAGAAAGCCAAAAGGAAACTAGACAAAAGTATGAAGTTGAGAGGAACATCAAACATTCTTGATCAATTGATCAAATCTCAAAATCCCTTAAAAGAGAGATCAAGGCTTGGTTATGAAAAAGAAAAAAATTCCATAACTAGTACATCTGCTAACCTATATGACAACTCCAAAGCACAAGGAGAATTAGGAGAAAATAAAGATAAATCTTACAAGGATACAAAGATAGACTCAAACACAGCTAATGTGAAGAAAGATTAAGGAGAAAAGAAGCCTAAAGAAAATAAGAAGACAAAGTGGGCTGATGCAGATGGATACACAAAAGTAGGAGACTTGAAGAAGCTAGAGTTTCGAAGAGTTCCTCCTATTGCACCAAGAAATGCAATGACCATGTATTCCTCATCCTTCTATGGTTATTGTTATAACTGTAATCAGTTTGGTCATAGAGATATTGATTGTAGAGTTGTACCTAAAAGGAGAACAAATTTTGAAAGTAAAAATTCATTTACTCCTTTATTAGATACACATGTAATATGCTATAATTTCAATATTTTTGTTCATATAGCTAAAAATGTGTAGAACTAGCTTTATAAGATCAAAATACACAATGTAACGAAAGGCATGCCTCCCAGTGTGAACAAAGGTTCACAAGTTTTTCAAAATAAGTCAAATAAGAAACCGAATGATGTGTGGAGAGTGAAAGATCAATCTATGATTGCTCAAACTATACTCCATTCGAAGGAGTAAAATTTTTGGGTGATAGACAGTGGTTACTCAAAGCATATGACTAGTGATGAGAGTGAGTTCATAAAATTGAGCAAATATAAGGAAATATCTATTAGCTTGGGAGACCACACTATAGTAAAGATCAGAGATAAAGGAACCTTGAACATAGATGGAAAACTACCTACACATAATGTCCTTTATGTTGAAGGATTAAAGCATAATCTGCTAAGTGTCAGCCAAATATGTGATAATGGATATAATGTCACATTTAATGTATAAGGATGCAAGTTAAAGAGATTTAGAAGACTATTGGTAGAAGGGAAGAGGAATGATAACAATATCTATAATCTTATTTAATTGAATGGTAAAAGCTACCTGATAGAAAATACTGATGAGAGTTTATTATGGCATAGAAGAATGGGTCATGTCAAATTTGATAACCTAGTCAAAGTGATCTCAAATAAGTGTGTTAGACACATGCCCAAGATCAAAAAACCTACACCCAGTACTTTTAAGGAGCATCAATTAGGTAAATAGACAAGGGTGAAACTTCAAACAAAGGAGTATGCAACTACAAAGGCTCTAGACTTAGTTCATACTGATCTTTATGGTCCTACGAAGACAAGAGGATCTAAAGGAAAGAGATGCTTTATGTTATTTGTAGATAAATACTAAAAAATGACATGGGTAACCTTTTCGAAGGACAAGTCATAGGCATTTCAAAGATTCAAGATCTTTAGGGCCATGATGGATAATGAGATTGGATAAAAAATCAAATGCTTAAGATCTGATACAGGTGGAAAATTCACTTCAAACGAGTTCATAGAGTATTGTGAGAAACATGGGATCAAAAGACATTACTCTGTAGCAAGGAGTCCATAGCAGAATGGATTTATTGAGAGAAAGAATAGGAAAATCAAGGAGATGGCCAGAATAATGCTAAAAGAGGCCAAGTTACCTAATGGATACTAGAGAGGAGTAGTCCAAACATTAGTAAAAAATTTAGACATAGTTCAATTGAGGGTAAACAGTAACAAAACTCCCAATGAGCATGGTATGGAAAGCCTTCCTTTTTTAAGTACTTCAAATTATTTGGAAGTAAATGCTACATCAAGAGAAAAGAGGACAAATTAGGAAGCTTTGAATTAAGATGTGATGAAAGAATATTTCTTGGTTATTCCACTCAAAATAAAGCCTACCCTATGCTATAATAAAAGGCTACACAATATTTGTAGACAACAATAATCTCAAGGTTGAAGAAGGACTAAAACATGATGAACCTAATAAGGAAATTTTTATTGAATAATTAGATCTTGAAGAGGAAGCAGCTAATGACTATCATTATGAAGAAAATGAAAAGGCACCTCCAAGATTTGTTCAAAAGGATCATCCTATAGAGAAAATAATTGGAAATAATAATGAAGGAGTTTAGACAAGGAAAAGAGTGGTAATGAGCAAGGAGCATGTAATTTTTGATCTTATGTCTAAAATTGATCCTAAAAGCTATGTTGAAATTAAAAAGGATGAGAATTGGCTAAAATCCATAGAAGAAGAACTGAGCTAGATAGAAAAAAATAAAACTTTGGAATTAGTTCCAAGACCTAATAAAAATGTGATAGGTACAAAATGGTTCTATATAAACAAGCTCAATTAGGATGGAGTTGTTATAATAAATAAAGCAAGATTGGTGTGCAAATTATATGCATAATTTGAGGGCATAGATTTTGAGGAAACCTTTTCTCT